>PVJI01022910.1:0-24471 GCA_004026765.1 Micronycteris hirsuta
CACACACACAAACCCTGTTAGTCCTGGTTTCCATTTCACAATCGGGTCATAATCTACAGGTTTGTTGGGATACCCAAGACGAGAAAAGGTGTCCAACGTGCATCGACTAGAAAATGATGTCTCCATCACTGCAAAAAGGCCGTAAGTGAACACTACCAATGCTAACAACTGAATCAGCCCATTGTCGAAGTATTTTTCAAAACGGCAGGTGTTCTGCAGGCCTACATCTGGCTCTTATCTTGCTTCCTGGGTTATCAGGACTAAGACCGTTATCTTGGCCCTCGACTGGTAAGTGTCTGCGAGTGTGGACTGCGTAGCTCTCAGACTCAAGATCACCGACTTCACTAGCTTGGCACAAAGGAGAGACCTCCAGGCAATTGTTCACTTGTTCTGATTAGTCTATACCTTGCCCTCCTCTGGATAAACATTTATATAAGAGAAAAAGACTCTTTCTTCAATCTTAAATGTGTGTGTGTGTAACTTTTAGGGTCTTATAAAAGTATTCCACATGTCTATAAAATTATTCTACTCATACCTACAAATTATCAAATGCAAAGCATGGAATTCTTGCAAATAACAGAACATTAGAAGTCTGATGGACATCTCAGACTTGAGATGTGCAAGACCTTTCTCAGCAAAGCCCTCCTCCTGCTGTCTTTCCCCTCTGCTACCAAGAACACCACACTTTCACCTTGCTCACACCTCACATCCAATCCATCACCAAATTCGGTCCACTCTACCTTCCCAGCACAGCTCCAATGGCCCCGCATACCTCCCTGCCCAGAGCGCTGCTTCGATCCACGCCAGCATCTTCCCTGTGCTTGACTGTTTCTATCACCTCCCAACGGCTGCCCCTGCTTCTGCCCTCGCTGCTGCACACAGTGACCAGAACGAGCCCCCTTTACTTACAGAAGTCACACTGTGGCATTCTTCCCCTCCAAACAGTACAGTGACTTCTCGTCTCATCTCAGTTGACTGAAAGCCGGTGACCTCTATGACCTGACAAGATCTGACCCCATTACTTCTGATCTGATCTTCCAATCCACACACCCCCTTTCCATCTCCAGCCACCTGACCCCCTTGTAGTTTCTCCGGCTTGCCAGGGATACTTCCACCTAGGAGCTCTTCCCCGGATATTCCTTTTCCCTGGAAATCTGTCACCTGGAGATATGCCAGGTCCTTCCCTCATTTACTTCTGGTCTTTATGCAAATGTTACACCCTTCCTGAGCCTATTTCTCACCCACCTATATGAAATGACATTCTCCCCCCCCCACCCCTGACTCCCATTCCTTAGTTTAGCTTTCTTCATAAAACTCATCACATTTTTAACTTGCTTTATATTTTACTTCTTTATTTATTGTCTATCTCCCTCACCCCATCCTTACCACCTTGTAAATCCTATAAAAGCAAGCAAACGCTACTTACTCCTTTGTTCACTGATTTATCCCAACCACCTACAATATGCCTGATGTATAATAGATGGTCAATGAATGCTTAATATTCTTAGTAATCAGATCTGGAGCTCTTGCTGGAAAATAAATGTGATCTCATGAATGTGAGGAAAGAAGCAAGTGCCATAAGTGTAGTCAAATCAAATTGGTTCTGGGCCCAGAGACCGCAGTCAAATGCCCAGACAGCAACTTCAGGGATTTTCCATCAATCTCTGCAGAGCCAAACTCAATGCCAGCCATGCTTTGTGCTCAATCAGTAGTTCACGCCCATGATCATTAATACACCACCACCCACACTTTGGTTATGTGTGGTCATCTCCCCGCCCCTGGCATTTGAAACAGGCCAGTGGAGTACTGAGGACACTGCCCTCCCTCCCCCGGGGTCTCTGTGTAAACCTGAGAAGGATGGAGGATTTGAGGACAAAGGAAAGCCATCCTAGAGTAGTCAAAAGAACTGGATCTCTCAGGACAGTACTTGAGGGTTCGTATTAAAGGACTTAAACCACTTTCATGAGCAAATAAACAAAGGACAGAAGTTTTTGGCTTCAACAAGTCAAGCAGGAAATCACATTTGGAAGTAACCAAAAACCAGCGACCAGAGTTTGGCCCAAAAGGGTGCTCCTATCTGCAGTGCCAGTTCACAGCTGTGGGAAAGCAGAGACCAGACACAAGGGTGCATGCTGGCCAGAAAACAGGAGAGGAGCAGGCAGGAGAGTCTGGGGAGACCTGCAGCAGGGAAGGGCTGGAAAGCAGGACATGTACAGGCTCACAATGTCCACAGTAGGAGGATCCCCCAACTGACTTCAGTTCCAGCACCAGAACATGTCCTTCCTCTAAAGTTCATTCACAATTATGGCTCAGAGTTCTTTTTTTAAGCACTCTGGCTTTTCAGTATCAACTGATAGGCCTCATGCCTTCTGGGTTAAAATATTTTATGTAATCACTTGTTACATATGACAACCTGAGGCTTGTGTACAAGACATACTTGTTCAAATGAAACTGAATGAACACAGCCCATCTCTCCTGATGTCCAAGAAGACATTTTTGGGTCACATCATTCACAAAAACACACAGGATATACTTTTGAGAGTATGTGGAGACACCACAGAAATCCAGCAGCCAAACTACTGAGTCCACAAAATGCTATGCAAGACAGAATTGTAATTCAGAAAAAAATCAAAGTTATACAGCCCTGACTGGTGTGGTTCAGTGGACTGAGTGCCGGCCTATGAACTAAATGGTCACAGGTTCAATTTCCAGTCAGGGAACATGCCTGGGTTGCAGGCCAGGCTCCCAAAAGAGGGCACGCAAGAGGCAACCACACATTGATGTTTCTCTCTCTCTTTAAAAATAAATAAAGAAAATCTTAAAAAAAAAAACAAGGTTAGACCTGGCTGGCATAGCTCAGTGGATTGAGCACGGGCTGGGAACCAGAGGGTGCCGGTTCGATTCCCCTTCAGGGCACATGCCTGGGTTGCAGGCCGGGTCCCCAGTGAGGGCCATGTGAGAGGCAACCATACATTGCTCTTTCTCTCCCTCTCTGTCTCCCTCCCTTCCCCTCTCTCTAAAATGATTAAATAAAATCTTAAAAAAAAAAATCAAGGTTATACAGTATTAGAAAAAAAAACTTGTCTGGTCTGCTCAGCTTTTGCCCATCCCTTCCATCTTAGAATACCAATGTTCAGACTCCCTTTGGCAGTTCAGAATTAGAAATCTGCCCTATCACAAATCTATTAGTTTTCTTCTGACTTTGCTTTCCCTTTCTTTCTTTTTTTTTTTAAGATTTTATTTTATTTTTAGAGAGAGGGAAAGGGAGGGAGAAAGAGAGGGAGAGAAACCTCAGTGTGTAGTTGCCTCCCCCTACTGGGGACCTGGCCCACAACCTAGGAATGTACCCTGACTGGGAATAGAACTGGAGACCTTTTGGTTCGCAGGGCAGTGCTCAATCCACTGAGCCACATCAGCCAGGGCTGCTTTCCCTTTCATATCTCTTTTCCTTCTCCTTCTGACTCTTCTAAAGAGATACTCAAACATAATTAAACTTCACTGAACAATGAAGACTTTTTTTCTAGTGGTATGAGCTGTCAAAGACTCTGTATTTGGAACAGGAAAAATAATCTGGACATTCCCAAAAGGCCCTCGCCCTCGAGTAAATGTTACCATATCCCAGCTGGATCTTCTGAGTATGATATTGAACCAAGTGGTATTATAAAGTGAGTATGTTTTCTATCCTATCTACTTGCAGACTGGAAGACACTTAATGCACGATGTCACGACTAGCAGAGATTTACTTTCATTCTCTGTTACCTATTAAAAAAAACAGGCAGAAAAGAAATGGAAGATTTTAAAACAGATACATATCTCTGATTTTAAGGGCAATACAGAGAAAAAGAATGAGGCTGAGCTTGGATGGAGCTGTCATTTCTTCATTTTTTTTTATTCTTACCATTGCTTGCTAAAAGCAAAAAACATTTCCTTTGGGTGCATTTAAAAGGTATATTTTTAAAAAGATCTTTCACTGCCTGTCACCACATAAAAGTTGTCATTTATACTTTAAGAAGCCAATCTTCTTTTCCCCAATTGAGCTGTCGCACTAGGGCAATGATATGAACCACTGATGGGCAGATAAAGAAGGTCCTTTCTTGAGAGAACATAAGTTAAATTTAGGAACCAAGAAAGTTCAAAAGATAATCTTTATTAATAAAACCCTTGGGGGACACGCTTGTTTATATAAATGTAGTTCCTGCCCTTGAGGCTGAGAAAGAAAAGTATCCCTTAAGTGTGTTAAGTGTGCAGAAACTTTCAGTCAAGTAGCATCTGCAAAACTGAAAGGGTAAAGTGATGCCCAAGGTCAGGCCACCACCATAACTCCTGCTGGTTGTCTCTGCATCTGAAACTGCAAAGGTTTTCTTACTGTATAGCCATGTGGGGATCTGCTGCCCGCTGCCCATTAACTTTGGAGGCAGAGGCTTGGTGAAACAGTTTTTTATTTAAAGGCTATATATACTTTTGGAAGAATAGTGGGCTTCTGCCTTAAAGTCTATTTCCTTTAAACCACCCAAAGGCAGATAATCTCTCCACTCCTTGCCAGCTCAGTTCAAGGATATGCCTGGAAACCTTCTTTCACTTTAAAATACTATCCTTTGAGAAACACAGGTGGCTGAGCTGGTGCCTGGTCACAGTTTGGCTCCAGGCATCTTTTGGAGTCTGTGCACGTCAGTGTCCAACTCATGGAGTGCTACCCTTTCCTCTGGCTGCTGCCTGCCAGCCCACTGCTTGCACTCTGTTTCTCCAGGCATCTACTGGCCAGTGCCTCTGTGCACCCGGCCAGGCAGGGCCGTGCAGAGCCGTGCAGAGCCCTGCAGAACCCTGCCAGTGCCAGTTACCAGCACTGCTGCCGCCTCTGGTGCAGGAGAAGGGGCAAGGGACTTGTTAGACCACAAGGTCTCAAGGGCCTGCCAGCCCAGGAACACTCTGACCCCCAACCCCTACCCCTCAACCAGGCCAGCTGAGGGGGAAGGAAAGAGAGCTTCTGTGTGCCCTCCATTTTAAATCTTTTGTCCCCAAATCTTATGTGCTGTGGGAGTGTCCAACTTGTTAGCCAATTTAGGCTAATGTCCACCATATATGTCAGCCAGCACCATCCCTGCCCCTTCTCCCGCCACCATGATTTGAAAGGAGGTAGGAGGGTTTTCTAGCTGCACATGGGCACAGTGTCTCTGTCCGGGGCAGGGTGTCACCCTGTTACATCTATGTTGTAACATTTTCAGTCTCACACAGGTTCTGTGCAAACTGTGCCATGAGTTGCCTTAATTGTTTACCCTTCCCCAGGGTATACAAGCCTATCAAACCCCAGCTCCTGCTGTCTTTGCCACTTCCCAACCCCTTTCAGGGGTCCCTCTCCTCTCCAGGGAAGGCAGGCCAGCTGCTTCAATGGCTGCCTTGAGGTTTCCTGCAACCTCTCCCTTCTCTGGGAAAGCGCAGCCTCTTGTACAGGATGGGTTCTGATCCCTAGCAATCTGGACCATGCCCTCTGTTACAGTTTCACTTTCCACAGGCCCTACATAGGGCAGGTGGCACAAGCCCTCAGACTCCCCTTAAATTGCCATGTATCAATAAATAGTCAGCGAGAGCTTTCAGACAGGGTTTTCCCATGCCCTGATTTGGCACCCAAGGTTTAAAAGAGTTGGGAACCACCACCTTCACTTTTCCTGGGGTGGCGTGATCTCAGCTAGTGCACCCCTCATCTCTCTAGCATCAGGACCAAAGCCCTTCATGTGCCAACCTGGGGACCAACTCTAACTACATGACCCCTTCATAAGAATCCCTCAGATGAGCTACAGAGGAAGGACACACACTCCTCTGGAAAAGGGTTGGAGTTACAAGAAAACTGGTGAGAATAAGAAGCAGGCCTTGTTGAGTAAAAAGGTATAGGACTGGTGCCGGCTTACTCACATTTCTAATTTGATAGTGTTTTGCTTATCATCTTACTGTTTCTGGGGTAGATGATTCCTCTACTGGGGGAGGAAACAGAGTGCTGAATAAAAACTCAGAGCAAGGCCCCCAATCTGGTAATATAACCCCCTTAGGCAGTTGGGGCCCCAGTGTGCACTTCCCTCTAGACTGAGCTTGAGGAAGGGAAATGTGTAGCACAAGGCTCTCAACCCTGGGCAGGAGAACAAGGGGCTGAGCTGACCAGACCCCTGAGCAAACCATCCTCTGAGCATCTGTTTCCTCTGTAATGGAATCTACCTGAAAGGCCATCCATTGTGCAGAGCAAATGAGCAATAAAGTTGAGGCAGGAGATAGTCAGGAAGGAGAAACTCTAGAGGTACCCCAGGGCTAAGATAAAGGACATCAATATAGGACAGAGACACTATTCTAAGACCAGTTGTTCCCGCTTTCTGGAAAAGCACTGAATCATGGTGAATGATGAATGCACCTGTGCAGAAGATGCTCTATGACCCCTGCTTCATTAAAACAGCATTAAAAATAAATTAACATTGTGGGACCCCATTCCCCAGTGGCTAATCAAGTAAAATCAAGGGAGACCACATGCGCAGTAGCTTTAAAGCAATAATAACTACTTGTGCATGCACAATAAAACCCTGCCAAAACTAGCCAGGAAATATCTGCCCTACAAGAACTGAATCCCTTCAGCCCCAGATGTCAGTCTCTGCTCAGAGTTGGCCTGCTCCCATGTTCTGGGGAGTGTACTACTGCTTAGTATCTGCTCTCTCTCTTTCTGCTATAAACTCTCTGTGTGTTCGGTTCAATTCTTTGTCCGTGATCACCAAGAACCTGGTTACGTGTGCCCGCCCACCTGTAAGAGAGTGATATGCTTAGCACGGAGCCTCACACATGGAGCAGGTTGCATTAAACTGAATATAAAGGGCCTCTACCAGGGCTGGGAAAGAGGCAAACGCATCCTGGCTTTGTCCAGCCCTCACTGACACTGGCCCTTTTCTTGGTGAAACCATCCAGATGAGCTCTAATTTCTTGCTCTAGTAGCTTAAATTACACTTACTCTTCAACCACATTAGTGCTTAAAAGCAGTTTGATGTTTCAGAAATTACTCCAGTAATGTCACGTGCAACATCAAAAAGGAAGCTAAGCTGCAAGTAGGCACAGGGCTGCCATCTTACTTATGGTACTCCCACCCAGCCCTGGCAGCTCACTTCTATAGCCCTCAGTCCTGAGAACAATGACACCTTATAGCCAAGTTAAAGGACATTTCTGGAGAAGTTATGCTTCAGCAGTTTCTGTCCAAGGTCACAAAGGACGTGCCCTAAGCCAAGGAAAGGCAGGGAGAGTGCAGTTTTCTGTGCTGCACAAGTGCTGCTCCACTGACAACTGCTGCAAACAGCTGAGCCTGTCAGTTCTTCTGCAGAATTACGTGGCAGTTGCCAGTGCCACTCACCAATTACCTCTGATTTGCTTTGGGTAGAGAGAATGGCATTCTCCATGACAGAATGGCATGTCTGTCCATGCCCCTCCCCTTAAAGTTAGGGGTGGCCAAGTCACTCACTTTGGTTAAGGAAACAGAAGAGCAGCAATGTGTTACTTTTCGGTGAACATTTCAACAATAATCACTGCTAATGAGATGGAGCCCTCCATGTCCCGGCTTCCTGAGTGACCACAATGAGCAGAGTCCATGCAAGACATGTGGAAGCAAGAAACACACCAGTAAATGGGGGTTCTGCAGCATGACCTACTCCACTCTGACCTATACTCGTTTTTTTTTTTTACCTGAACTGAGGGCCCACAAGTAAGATTAACAACGTTAAGACCTGAAAGGACTGGGCTACAGGTCTCTATGTCCAGCCATCTCCTTGGCATCTCCATTTGGAGTTTAACAAGTGACTCAAAAGTAACTTGTCCAAAACCAAATTCTCGATTTTCCATGCTCTCCGTACCCCAAACTTGTTTTTCCTCCAGGTTCTCCATTTCAGCAAACACCCTACGCTGCAGGCCCTAGACAGATCGCCAGGAATTATTCTTGACACCCTCTTCTTGCCCCTACCTCTGCTTTGAATCCACAGCAAGTCTCCAAAATCTTTTTCAAATTTATCTACCACTAGTCACCTCAACTGCTGCCTCTCAACTCCAGGCCTGCAACATGTTGTCTTGCACAGACCAGAGAGTAGTGCCAAACCTTTTTGAGTACATGTTTGATTTTAGAAAATGCCCGCAATGTACTTAGTATATAACATACATGCAGGGTCCCGGTTCGATTCCCAGTCGGGGCACATGCCTGGGTTGCGGGCCAGGTCCCCAGTGAGGGCCGTGTGAGAGGCAACCGTACATTGCTCTTTCTCCCTCCCTTCTCCTCTCTCTGAAAATAAATAAATAAAATCTTAAAAAAAAAAAAAAACATACATGCATAACTGTATGTGTATGTTGGTTCATTTCTAAATATGAGTACAAGCCCTGGCTGGTGTGGCTCAGTGGATTGAGCACCAGCCTGTAAACCAAAGGGTCACTGGTTCAATTCCCAGTCAGGGCACATGCCTGAGGGGTATGCAAGAGGCAACCACACATTGATGTTTTTCTCCCTCTCTTTCTCCCTCCCTTCCCCTCTGTCTAAAAATAAATAAAATCTTAAAAATATTTTAAAAAAAGAAAATCATTGATTCAATACTCTTTAAAAAATAATAAAATAAAATAAATATGAGTACAATTAGATGTCTTAATATTCCCTTCCTACACCCTAGTGACTGTTTTTCATATACCCTTTGGATGAACCCACCCTACTCTGGAGATCACCAATACCTGGGCCTTTTGAAAAGACCTAAATGGACCCTGAAAGGACAAAGTCAGCACCATTTGTTATTGTGGCACCATTTACGTAGCCGGCCTATGACCTTGTTAAACATGACTGCCATTTTACTCTTCTAAGCTTATGTCCCCAGGACTTGAAATTACAGTCATCCCTCACTATATCACAGTTCACTTATTGCGGCTTCACTGTATCGCGGGTTTTCAAAAAAAATATATCTAAGTCTGTATTGCGGAGTTTTTGCTATGTTGCTGGATTTTGCGGTATATAGGTATTTATATATGAATAAATATAGATGAAGCGTGAAACAGTAAATGCCAGCTGGAAAAATTTGTGGCCAGAAGTGATCCACGATTGCAAGGGATTCTCTCCTGATGAAGTCCATCACTCTGCGGTAGCTAAGGCTGTGAACCTGGCAAAACTACTAGGAGGAGATGGCTTCAATGATATGACTCCTGATGACGTGAATGACCTAACTGACGTCCACTCACAACCGCTGACGGACGAAGACCTGACAGAGATGACGAAGTCAGCAAGTGAAGAAGAGGATGAGGAACAAGATGAACTATGGGTTGGAGAAGAGGAGGAGGTTGGCCTAACACTCAATCATCTTGCAACCATGGTCAGAATGGCCAAAGAACTTCAGCAAGTGGCTGAAGAATGGGACCCCCAGATGCTTCGTTCGTTGAACTTCGTAAATATAATCGAGAGTGGCATGTCAGTTTATAAAACCTTCTCATTCAGAAGAAAAAGCAGTGCCAGCAACTCCCCATAACTATGTTTATCACTCAGATGAAGAGATCAGTTACACCTATGCCTTTAGCAGAAATAGAACTTACGGCCCAGGGTGAAGATACTGCACCACCTGATTAAGCACCTGATGAAGTGGTGCCTTCAGAAGAGCTGTAATGCTCTTCTTGGCTGTGCAGTACATTCATCTCATCGTCATCACCTTCATCGCCATCAGTACTGCACAGCTACGTAATTCATGATCTTCATCATTCAAGTTGTAGTATACTTCACTGGTGAGTACCCATATAGAATTTTATATGTTGTTAAAAGTACGTAGGTTTAAGAGTGTAGAAAGTGTTTAAGAGCATATGAAGTGTTTATAAGAGTATGGGAAAGGTTAATAAGAGAGTGAGAAAGGTTTATAGGAGTGTGGAAAGGGATTATAAAGCCTTAAAATATATACAAATAATAAAATAAATATAACGCCGCTACTTCGCGGATTTTCACCTATCGCAGGGGTCTCTGGAACGTAACTCCCACGATAGATGAGTACTGGAAAGCAAGAACAGAACTAACCATTCCCCACAGCCTCAGGCAGAAGATAACACTGGAACAATTTGCAGCCTCCTGGTTAAAATGGCCCCAATAGCCTAGGGGCCACACAAGAGCAATCTCCCTCCCTTTTTAAATTCAATTATAATCCAATAAAACCTCAAAGCCCCACCCCTCAATGCTGGTGTATCTCTCCACATCATGCCCCTCTCCTTTCTTGGAGAGTGAATAAAAACTTTATTCTCTACACTTTTTTCTCTTTGTGAATTCTTTGATAGCCCATGTCACCAGCCACCCTAACAGACCCTACCTCAATGCCTGTCCACTTGATAATCTCTAGGCCCTGGGGTTTCTTGAACTGAGAACCCCACAGAGTAGGTAACAAGGACAGGCCAAGTATCAAGGTCAGACCAAATACCCCAGAACCATGTCATTCAGTCCTCTGGATTAAAGAGACCTTGAGGCTATACTAAAATGTCTCTTTAAATCGGTCTCCTTCCCTTTATTTATTTTAAAATATTTTATTCATTTTAGAAAAAGGGGAAGGGAGGGACAAAGAGAGGGAGAGAAACATCAATGTGTGGTTGCCTCTTGCATGCCGCCCCCTACTGGGGGCCTGGCCTGCAACCCAGGCATGTGCCCTGACCGGAATCGAGCCAGTGACCCTTTGGTTTGCACACCAACACTCAATCCACTGAGCTACACCAGCCAGGCTCTCCTTCCCTTTTAATTTGAACAAAAGAAAAACTCACAATGAGGTAATACTTGGAATTTATTTTCAGATCTACAGAACTATCTTGACTTATTTCCTGTTACCAAAACAAGTGGCATTAAGGCAACATTCAGAAATACAAATTAAACAATGAAGTTCCATTTTCACCTATGTTATTGGCAAAGAATAAGAATACTGACAAAATGGTATGAGTGAACACTCTCCTGCTGCCAATGAGTCCTGCTCTCTGAGAATTTCACTCTGAAGGACTGACCACACAAATGTGACCATCCTGGTACGTCAGGAAGGCTCTGCAGACCATGTTGTTCTCTCTGCAACATGGTCTGTGAGAGGAAAATGGAATATATTCTCAATATTCATCAGGGGTTACTTTTCATAGGTTTATGCCCTACCTAATGACAAATAAATGTAGAAAATTTGCATGATGCAAAAAGGCATTAAAGAGAAAATAAAAATCACCTCAAGTTACATGACTGTAAATTACAAAGCTAGAGAAAAATGTCTCTATAAGCTCTATTCCATACCATATGGGACTACATTTCCAGCCCAGAAAAGAGTAGGTGGGGCCTTGTGAGTCAGGAGATACGGGTCTGGTCTTCTGTACTGATTTGGTAAAGCAGTTAGTGTTATCCTAAGATTATATTCTGTCTACCTGCTTGTTTTTGCTTTTAGCTTACCGATAATTTTTTAAAGGTCCTGTGTTTACATAATTTAAAAAATAATATAATCTCATTGCTAATTTGTTTCCATGTGACCTGTCCCCCTCCTGCCCAGATAAGCATTTTTATAAGCTACTTACTTATCCTTCCAGCGTTTCCTTATGCAAATACGTGTACATATTCTTATTCATTCCTTTTTCCTCATACAAAAGGTAGCACACTACATGTTATAAATTGTTTACATCTTGATTTTCCTTTCAACAATATATCCAGGCAATTTTGCTGTATCAATTCATAGCCTTTTTCCAGCTCCCCAGCATTTCTTTGGGTTGATATATCACAGGTTTATTAAACCAGTCTCCTACCGCTGGACACTCTGGTAACTGTTTCCAGCAATCAGTGTCACCGTGAATCACTTGTCCACGTATAATTTTTTATATGCAAGTACACACAGGACAGTTCTAGAACAGAAACTGTTGGATCAAGATCACTCTTTCATACCCATGGTCTCCTGAAAGCCTAACAAAGTAGTATTTGTTAAAGATGCCTCAAGATGGCAAACAGATGTCTGCCCATCTGATAGGTGAGAAATGGCATTGTGGTACAGTTTTAATATGATTTATATAATTATGAATAAGTGTGGTTGCATGCTTTCACATAATGAAAGGTTATGGTATTTTTTTCTATGAATTATGTATGTATTTTGCACATTTTTCATTGAGTTTTGATCTTATTCCTTTCAATTCCTAGAAGCTCTTTATCTATTAAAGTAGCACCTCTATGAATTGCAAATATTTTTTCTTTTGTCATCAATTATGTCATGTAGATGTTTTTACTATTTATGAAATCAAATTTAATTTATTTACTTATTTTTATTATATTCTTAATCCTCACCTGAGATATGTTCATTGATTTTAGAGAGAGAAGAAGAGGAAGAGAAACATAAATGTGAAAGAGAAACATCAATTGGATGCCTTCCACATGCACCCCAACTGAGGATTGAACTGCAATGCAGGTATGTGCTCTATGACCCTGCAACCTTTTGGTATATAGGATCAAGTTCCAACCAACTAAACCACTGGCCAGGACTGACATCAAAATTATTTTAAAACATTTAAATAGAATTTCAACTTTAACTGTAGTTGGAAAGGCCTCTTCCTCTCAAGACTATAAAGAATTTCATTCATGTTTTCTTTTAGTACTAAAATTTTTAGTTTCATTTTTACATTTAACTCTGATCCATTGGGACCTGGGTTGTGTATAAGATATGGATGCAGATTTATTTTATTCCAGATACCAGTTGTCCCAAAACCTAGTACTGAAGAAAATCTAAATCAATCTCAACTCCATACACTTCTGACTACACCTTTATTCTATACTAAATTCCCTAATGCAGGAGTATCAAACTCATTTTCACTGGAGGCCACATCAGCCTCACTGTTGCCTTCAAAGGGCCAAAATAATTTTAGGACTGTATAAATATAACTACTCCTTAACTGTTAAGATTCTGTTCTAGACAGAAAGGAAGGGAGGGAGATAGAGAGGGAGAGAAACATCAATGTGTGGTTGCCTCTCACGTGGACCCCACTGAGGACCTAGCCTGCAACCCAGGGATGTGCCCTGACTGGGAATCGAATCGGTAACCCTTTGGTTCGCAGCCCACGCTCAATCCACTGAGCTACACCAGCCAGGGCGGCATACTACTTTTCTATTTCTCTAACAGGGAGTGTGTCCACATACTGGATGGATGATATGCAATTGTTAAGAACAAAGAAAGCATGTCTGTGCAGTGACGTGGCTAGGGGTGGAAGGACTTACAGTCTTATGGGGGAAATAAACTTCATGTCAGTGAAGGGGAGGTAGGGGCAGAGAACTTGCCACATATACTTCAATATATTATATAATTGTTATATAATAAAAATATTTCAAAAATTGAAGATTGTATTAGCATGAACAGGCTACTCCATCCTGCAGTAATAAACCACCACAAAATATAGTGGCATACTTTATTTTTTCTTCTGGCTCTGTGTCCAGCACAGGTCAGCAGGGGCTTCCACTAATGCTACTCACTCATGAATCTGTCAGGAAGTGTCATCATTTTGTGATGTTGCTATCTCCACAAATGGCTTTAGGAAAGAAGGCAAAGAGAAGCACAAACCTGCTATGAAGTGCTTCTATCTAGAGAGTCACATATCACTTCTTTCAGACTGCAGACCAGGTCTCATTTAAATTGGGCAAGGCCCTAAAATGGAAATTCGGTAAGCAGTAGTCATGTGCCCAGAGGGTGAAACAACTACAGGTGCATGCACAGCAGTTACAAAATGGATAAAGTGAGACATTTCACAACTTCACACTGGAATAACTTACTCTTTAAGGGAACCCGAAGTAAATTTTTTTAACAAAGGGCTAGTTTTAGATGTAGATGAACCTGCCCTTCCCCCTTTAATTTTCCTATCTGGGAAGCCTGAGCTCCTGAGTTCTTTATTTTATTAAAGCAACGCATACCAGCACTGGAGAAATCCCTACTTAAATTGACTACAGTAGACTTGGATGTGTTCACCCTTCAATGTGCATGGTCTCCCCTTTAGATGACTTGAGGTACCTTGATTTGCAATGACACATCAGAAAGCCAGAGGGGGCTAAGAAGGCTGGCTTCATGTGAAATTCTCCTCAGAATCCCAGCTTCCCCAAGGCATCTGTAGCAGGTGTGTAAATCTTGCTAGGTGGGAGACAATATTTTCAACCTACTAATATTCTCCTAACAGTCAGGATGTGTAAGACAGACAGTCCTAACAGAAGTGGGACACACAGTGGTTACAGCACAGACCCTGGAGCCTGCACAGCCCTGCCTTTGATGGCTGTGTCACCTAGCTGTGCCTTGGTTTCCTTATATGTGAAATAGGGATAGCAGTACCTACCTCATGAAGTAGTTATAAGCATTAAATAATTCATATAAAGTGCTTAAGAGAACGGTATCTGTACAAGGTATTCAATGTTATTTTTAATTCTTCCTGTGCATATTTTTATTGACTCTTCCTTTTCCTTCTTCATTCTTTTTCATTGTTTTGCCTCTACCGCCCTCCTTTGCTTTGCTTCCCTCCCATCATTAGCAAACACTAACTTGCCAGAAGCTATTTTTGAAAGACACTGGGGAGTCCAGGATACAGGAGACATGGACTAAAGAGGAGACTGCTGCTTTAAAAGTACAGCAATCACAGCCCTGATCAGTGTGGCCCAGATCACTGGGCATTGTCCTGCAAAGTGAAAGGTCGCCAGTTGATTCCCGGTCAGGGCACATACCTGGGGTGTGGGTTTGGTCCCCAGTTGGGGTGTGTATGGGAAGCAACTGGTTGATGTTTCTCTCCCTCTCTTCCCCTCTAAAAATATGTAAATAAAATCTTAAAAATATAAAATACAAGCACAGCAAACACAGACTTCCTATTCTTGAGGTTACAGAGACCTACAGTGCTAGCCTCGGCTCCTACACAAAGGTCCTCTTTGGGGACACAGGCATTTAAGTGCAGTGTACCTGTTCCAAGGGGATGTACCTATGTAGCAGCCCAGTATCAGCTTTCATTGTGACCAGCTCTAATGAGCCCAGTTACAACCTGGAGAGAGTAGCAGACTTAAATGCATAGACAGGTGCGATTTTTTAAAACCAAATACTGTTATAAAATACTTAGCAATCATCTTGACTGCTTCAGTTTTAACCTCATTCATCTATCTCCAAAAGTGGATCCTCCCAGACTATTTTTACACTTGCCTCCCTGAACCCCCTGAAAGAACTGGTTCCTAGATTTTTGTATTTCATGGAATAAATTTTCCACTAAATGGGAACTGGCATAGTGTTGCCAAGGCTTTATTTTACTAAGTAAGGATTTAAAAAACAAGCTAATCTGATGACTGAACATTTTAACGCCAAAAAAAGATAAAAGGGCATTGTCTCAGGAATCAAGCATATCAATTTACCTTTATGAGAGATTCTCTACACTGTCCTTATATTTTAATTTCCCTTCCAGAGAGTAAAAATTTAATCCAAAAGTGCCACTATTTGGCACTCCCACTCCTCAGGAAAAGCACTGTAGTCTTTCTCCCTCTCCTCTTTTCCTGTTTAGCTCCTGTGATTCCGTTTTCTGTCCATTTTAGTGCCCAAGATGGATTTGGTTTCAGAATAAAGCTGGCTCTGGAAACTACCAGATCCAACTTAGTGGCTCCCAGTCATGTACGCCCCCTTTCATTTATGGAAGTACTACTGATTACAGGCTAGAAGATAACTTCTGGTTTCATCCTCCAAAGGGGACTGAGGTAATGGCATCTTTTTAGCACCTTATATGGAGGTTTTGAAATTCCTGATCCAAGTCACGACAGCAAAGGTCTGGGATTTTTGGTGGCATAACAGGTAGGTGCACAAATGGTAGGAAGGGATACAGTGAAGAAGACCAATACACTGCTTTTATATTTTCTCAATAGCACAACTATGGAAAATGATAGTTTTTATTTTTCTTATGCTTAAAACAGCCCTGACTGGTGTAGCTCAGTGGATTGAGCGCGGGCTGGGAACCAGACGGTCCCGGTTCGATTCCCGGTCAGGGCACATGCCTGGGTTGCGGGCCACGTCCCCTGTGAGGGCCATGTGAGAGGCAACCACACATTGCTCTTTCTTTCCCTCTCTGTCTCCCTCCCTTCTCCTCTCTCTAAAAATAAATAAATAAAACCCTAAATAAATAAATAGATAGATAAACAAATCATGGTATATACGATATTCAGCCTTAAAAAGGGAAGGAAACATTGTAAAACTTCTATGAACCTTAAAGACATGATATGTGAAATAAGCCAGACACAACAGGACAAATACCCTATGATTCCACTTATATTAGGTACCTAGCATAGTTAAATTCAAGGAAACAGAAAGTGTAATGTGATTATCAGAGCTGGAAGTGGAGGTAGGGAGTTAGTGTTTAACAAATACAGAGTTTCAGTTTGAAAAGATGAAAACACCCTAGAGATGGGTAGTTGTGATATTGCACAACTTGTAAATATGCTGAATGCCACTAAATCATACAATTAAAAAAGATTAAAATGGTAAATTTTGTTTTGTATATTTTACCACAATAACATTTTTTAAAAAGATTTCATGTATTTCTTTTTAGAGAGGGGAAGGAAGAGAGAAAGAGAGGGAGAGAAACATCAGTGTGTGGTTGCCTCTCACACACCGCCCCCACCCCACCACCCGCCACTGGGGACCTGGTCCACAACCCAGGCATTTGCCCTGACTGGGAATCAAACCGGCGATCCTTTGGTTCACAGGCCAGCACTCAATCCACTGAGCCACATCAGCCAGGGCCACAATAAAATATTTTAAAAGACTGTCTCATTTGGGAAATTATTATAGCTCCCTTTTCATCTAGTTCAATCAATAAACATTCTTTTGTATAGCTCTAGAATTGTTTATAAGACACATTATAAATGTCTAAGAAAATAACTAAGTACCCCTTACCAACTATGACAAGAAACTACCTACTCTTTAGTGCAATTTTCATAGCAAAAAAGTATCTGAGAAAGTTCTGAAACCTCTGGGAAAATATAGGTAATTTATTGTCTTGCCCCAAAAAGTATAAAAACTAGGGAAACAAATTAACATGTAAAAATAGGTATCTCCTGCAAACTTCTTTTAAATTAACAGAAAGAGTAGACGGAGTGAGTAGACAACAAAAAAAAATCTGATATACCACTTTATACTTTCATAATGCTAATATGATCTTGTTGAAATCTTAGTACAATTCTGTGGAGTAAGCAGAAAAAATAACACACCCATTATAGAGATATGGAAATTACACTTATAGCTACTACACGACTTGCTCTAGGTAATGTCTCAGCTGGGGATGAGCTCCGGTCCTGGGCTTCTAAATCTGGCCCATTCTTTCCATTCCACCAAATTTAAACTGTGATAAAGGAATGAAACATTGCCAGAAATCCAGAAAAAAAATATATCAGAGCATAAAAACTAGGGAACTTTTTTCCCTGGGAACGTTCGTGTAAAGGCTCTATAACATTTATTGTTTTTGAAACAGCTTTATTGAGGTATAACTCACATGAACTGCACATATTTAATGTACGTAATTTGATAAGTTTTAACATCTGTGAAACCATCAAGATAGTGAACATATCCATCACCCCAAGAGCTGCCTCTTGCCCACTTTAATTCTTCCCTCCTGCCCCTCTCTGGTCCCCATTCCCCACTCTAAGCAACCACAGATATACTGTGTTAATTTCACACTACAGATTAATTTCAATTTGCCAGTTTTGTATAAATGAAATATCTTTTGTCTGGCTTCTTTTATTCAGCATTAATTATTCTTAGATTCATTTGCTCATTCATTGTTGTCTATATCAACAGTTCATCCTTTTAAAAAAATACTTTATTTTTTTGAGCTCTTTTCGTTTCACAGCAAAAACGAACAGAAGGTACAGAGATTTATCATATACCTCTGCCCTCCACACATTCACAACCTACCCCACCATCAATATCCCACACCAGAGTGGTATATTTGAGTTGTTTCCAAAATTTGCTATTACAGATAAAACCTGCTACTATATTTTTCTATTCTGAGTCCTGATTTGATCTTTGTTATATGCAATTTTTTGGCTTACTTTGAGTTTAATTTGCTCTTTTTTATAGTTTCTTAATATGAAAGCTGAAGTCACTGACTAAAGACTTTTCTTCTTTTCCACTGTAGGCATTTAGTGTTATAAATTCCCCAACGATGCTTTAGTAGGAGCACACACATCTTTATTTTCATCCAGTTCAAACTACTTGTTAACTTCCTCTTTGATTTCTTCCTTTACCCATGGCTTATTCACAAGGGCGTTATTCAGTTTTCAAATTCTTTAGGAGCTTTTTATTATTGATTTCTGATTTAATACCTTATAGTCAGAGAACAGATTTTGCATGACTTAAATTCTTGTACGTTATTGCAATTTGTTTTACAGCCTAGAATATAGTACATATTTGGCGAATGTCCCATATATGCTTGAAGAGAATGAGTATCTGTTGTTCTGGGGTGAACTGTCAATCTAGTTAAGTTGGTAGAGTGTTGCTCAAGTCCTCACTGATTTTCTGCGTCCTACTTCTATCTGTCATTGAAATTTCTAACTATAATTTGTGAATATGTCTAATTCCTTGCAGTTCTTTTTTCCCTTTATGTATCTTGACACTTTATCAATTATGTATATATATAAATGCCTAGGATTGTTATATCCTCATGATTAATGTATCCTTTTGTCATTAGGAAATAATCTTGTTTATCACAGATTTTATCTTTTCTCCAAAATCCATTTTATGTGATATTAATATAGCCACCCCAGCTACCTTTTGACCAGTGTTAGAATGGTATATACATATTTATGTATTTCCATTCTTTACTTTCAACCTTTTTGGGTTATATTTTAAAGCATTTTGGGGGGGGATATATCATATAAACATTGCTTTTTTACCCAATCTGATAATCTGTGCCTTTTAACTGGATATTTACACTATCTTGCTATTTGTTTTTCATTTGTTAAATCTATATTTGTTCCCCCTTTCTTCTGTTCCTGCCTTCCTTTGAATTAATCAAGCATTTCTTATGACTCCATTTTATTTATTTTGTTGGGCTGCTTTAAATCTTTTTTGTTATTTTAGGGGTTGCTTTAATGTTTACACTATCCATTTTTATCACATTGTACATCCAAGTGAAACTATATCATTTCACATATCAATACCTTAAAAAGTGTACTTCCATTTATTCCCTCCCAGGCTAAATGCATTTGATGTGAAGAATTTTAATTTTATATATGTTTCAACTTCCCAAAGCACTATTGTTATTTTTGCACAATTTTACACTTAAAGAAACTTTTAAAATTATTAAAGAAACAGCTTATATTTTCTCATGTTGACATTTCCAGTTTTCTTCATTCACTGTGTAGATTCAGATTTTCATCTGCTATAATTTTTTTTCTACCTGGAGGGCATCCTTTAATATTTCTTAAAGTGCAGGTCTGCACGTAATGAATTTTCTCAGCTATTGTATGTCTGAAAACTTCTTTACTGTCTTCATTGTCAAAGATATTTTCACTTGGTAAAGAACTGTAGGTGAGCCCTGGCTGGTGTAGCTCAGTGGATTCAACGCAGGCTGCGAACCAAAGGGTCACCGGTTCGATTCCCAGTCAGGACACATGCCTGGGTTTCGGGCCAGGTCCCCAGAAGAGGGTGCATGAGAGGCAACCACACATTGATGTTTTTCTCCCTCTTCCTCCTTCCCTTACCCTCTCTCTAAAAATAAATAAAATCTTAAAAAAAAAAAAAGAACTGTAGGTGAGGGTCAAGATGGAGGCATAAGTAAACATGCTTCACTTCCCTCATACAACTACAGCAACAATTACAACTACACTACAAAACAAATATTACCCAGATTCATCAGAAAATCAAGCTGTATGGAAGTCTGACAACAAAGGATTTAAAGCAGACACATTCATCCAGACCAGTGGTAGGGGCAAAGATGCAGAGATGCAAGATGCACACAGGCTCAGAGAGACACTGAGAGGTGCAGGGACAAGGAGTGGTGCAAGGAGCCGCAGAGCTGCAAAACAGGCAGTTCCACATCCATGTGTGGGGGATGCAAATTGGAAGGGATACCTCAGAACGAGGGATCCCAGTGTCAAACCAGACCAGACCACACACTCCAGGGTTCCAGCACCAGGAAGGTAAGTCCCCATAACTTCTGGTTGTAAAAACCAGTGGATATTAGGGCAGCAGAAGTAACTGCAGGATTCTCAGGAGACTCCTCTTAAAAGGCCCACAATGGACTTAGGACTTATGCAGACTCACCCACTCTGGGATTCAGCACCATGGCAACAGCTGGAAGGGCACCAGTGGCATATGGGGAGAAACTGAAGTGACTGGCAACAGGGTAAGTACCAGGGGACAGCTTCCTCCTGGGCAAAACTGTAGAGGCCAAACAGCAGCACTGTCCCCTCTTGGAGCCCTCCTCCACACAGAGCCACAGAGTGATGACACAGGTTGCCCCACCCTGACAATTACCTAAGGTTCCGCCCCACACAACTTACAGGTGCGCTTTTCTACAATAGAGCATGCTACTAGGACAGAGAGCCAGCTGTACTTAATACACAGAAACAAACAAAGGGAGGCTGCCAAATTGAGGAGAGAGAGGAATATGCCCTAAATGAAAGAACAGAGAGACTTCTGGTCAAGATGGCAGCACAGATAAACACGGCTCACCTCCTCACACAACCACATAAAAATTACAACTAAATTATAGAACAACCATCATTCAAAACAATCGGAAATCGAACTGAATGGAAGTCTAACAACTATGGAATTAAAGAAACCACATCTATCCAGGTTGGTAGGAGGAGCTGAGATGTGGAACGGGCTGGTCCCACATACAAGTGTGGTGGATAAAAATTCAGGGGGATATCTTGTGAGTGAGTAGTCACAGCCCCACACCAGGCCCCTTGGCCCAGGGTACCAGAGCAAGGAAGACAAGTCCCTATAACTTCTGCCTTCAAAAGCAGTAGGAATTGAGACAGTGGAAGAAATTTCTGAAGTCACAAGCAGTTTGTTTTAAAGAACCCAATCACAAACTCAGATTCACTCTGTCTAAGCTCCAGCAGCAGGGTAGCAGCTTGAAAGGCAACAGTTGTACATAGGAAGGGACTGAAGTGGCTAGCATCTAGCAAGAGCTGGGGGACAGCTTTCTCCCAGACAGAAAGGTAAGCAGAACCACTGACCTGGCAGGCAGGTGCTACATCTGAGACTCCATCAACCTGGCTAACAGTTTGCCCTGCCTCTGAGATCCCTTGAGGCCCTGTCCCACCCAACTTACATCTGTTAACAGTGGCTTTTCCATATGAATGGCTGGTCTTGACTCAAGCTTCATAACTTCCTAAATCCTTTCAAACAAGCAACAGCTGACCTCAGTGAGCCCCCAACTCCCATACCACTTGCTAAGTGACTCTAGGCCCAGCACTAGCAGCAGCACCCAGCCTAGATTCACAGCTTCGCTTCCTCTGGGAATCTCCAATCCCAGCACAAGGTAGCAGTCATCTCAGATTGCTCTATAGCTCAGGAAGGGTGGCTGTGGGCAAAACACAGGTGGAGACTGAACTTGGCCTGCACCACCTGAGAAAACCCAAGACCAACACATCCAGTGGACAGCTACAGATAATGTTGGAGCACCACCACACTGCCCCTGCACAGCTGATTCTCCAGAGAGGGTGGAGGTTGGTGGTCAGTGGTCACAGCCAATCCTTGCAACTGACTGGCATAGGTAAATCCCTCTCATTGATCTGTCAACAAGAGCCAAGGCTCAACTACAAGAGGCGGCCCTCAAACCACATGAAGGACGCACCTCGAGTATTCAGCTTAGGTGATAGGGGAGGCTGTGCCACTGGACCTTACAGAACACCTACTATATTAGGCAACACTACCAAGACATGGAGTCAAAGCATCTCTACCTAATACATAGAAACAAACACAGGGTGGCTGCCAAAATGAAATAATAGACCAAAACTCCAGAAAAAGAACTAAACAAACTGGAGATAAGCAATCTCAGATGCGAAGTTCAAAACACTGGTTTATAAGGATGTTCAAGGAACTTAGTGAGGACCACAACAGCATAAAAAAGACCCAGTCAGAAATGAAGGATACACTAACTGGAATAAAGAATACTTTACAGGGAAACCATAGTAAAATGAATAAAGTCGAGAATCAAACCAATAATTGGGACATAAAAAAAAACCAACCAAAAGAACAAAAGAGGAAAAAGAATCCAAAAAAATGAGGATAGTGTAAACAGCCCCTAGGACAAATTCAAGGTTCCAGCATTTGCATCATAGGGGTGCCAGAAAGAGAAGAGAAAGAGCAAGAAATTGGAAACCTATTTGAAAAAAATAATGAAAGAAAACTTCCCTAACTTGGTGAAGGAAATAGACATACTAGTTCAGGAAGCACAGAGTCCAAAACAAAATGTGGATGCAAAGAGGCCTACTCTAAACACATCATAGTTAAAATGCCAAAGGTTAAATATAAAGAGAGAATCTTAAGAGCAGCAACAGAAAAGCAGATCATTACCTACAAAGGAGTTCCCATAAGACTGTCAGCTGATTTCTCAAAATAAACTTTGCAGGCTAGAAGGGACTGGCAAGAAATATTCAAAGTAATGAAAAGCAGGGACCTAGACCCAAGGTTCCTCTATGCAGCAAAGCTATCATTTAGAATCTAAGGGCAGATAAAGAGCTTCCCAGATGAGAAAAACAAAAGGAGTTCATCATCACCAAACCATTATTACATGAAATGTTAAAAGGACTTATTTAATAAAAGATCGAAACTATTAACAATAAAATGGCAATAAATACACACCTATCCACAACTGAATCTAAAAAACAAACTAAGCAAGCAATAAAAGAGACAGAATCATGGATATGAAGAGTGCTTTGATGGTTGTCAGATGGGGGTGGTGTAGGAGAATGGATAAAGAGGTGAAGGAATTAAGAAGTACAAATAGGTAGTTACAGAATAACCAGGGGGATGTAAAGTACAGTACAGGAAATGGAGTAGCCAAGGAACTTAAAAGCATGACCCATGGACATGAACAATGGTGTGGTGATTGCCTGAGGGAGTGTGGTGTGCTGGGTGGAGGGCAGCAAAGGGGAATACACTGATACAAGTGTAATAGCATAATCAATAAAATATAATAAAAAAAGAACATAATAAAACTTCAGAAAAAGAACTAACAAAAATGAGATAAGCAACCTATGAGATGCAGAGTTTAAAACACTGGTGATCAGCATGCTCAAGGAACTCACTGGGTACTTCAACAACAACATATAAATGACCCAGGCAGAGATGAAGGTTGCACTAAGTGAAATAAAGAAAAATCTACACATGCATACACACAACAGAGGAGAGGATGAAGCTGAGAATCAAATCAACGATTTGGAACACAAGGAAGGAAAAAACAGGTTAAGAGGTTCCTAAGCCTATCCTTGTTCCGTTTTTTTTTTTTTTTTAATTCTTTTTTTTTTTCTTGCTGTCTTCTTGCTGTTATGACTGAATGTTTTTTCCCCCCACTGGGGACCTGGCCTGCAACCCAGGCATGTGCCCTGACTGGGAATCGAACTGGCAACCCTTTGGTTCACAGCCCGCACTCAATCCACTGAGCTACTCCAGCCAGGGATGCACTTATTGATTTCTTTGAGTGCCAGGATCACCAGTGTGTTGAACTCTGCATCTGACAGGCTGGTTATCTCTGTTTCATTTAGTGCTTTTCCTGGGGTTTTGTTCTGTTCTTTCGCTTGGACCATATTATTTTGTCTCCTCAATTCAGCAGCCTACCTGTGTTTGTTTCTGTGTATTGGGTAGAGTTGCTTTGACTTCCTGTCTTTTTTTTTTTGACTATATTTTATTGATTATGCTGTTACAGTTGTCCCACTTTCCCCCCCTTCTTGCTCCCCACCCCCTTACCCCCCCTTTCCCCACCCTTTAGTTTTGTCCATCGGTCATACACATAAGTCCTTCTGCTTCTGCACTTCCTATACTATTCTTAACCTCCCCCTGTCTGTTGTCTACCTACCATTTATGCTACCTGTTCTGTGCCCCATTCCCGCCCTCTCCCCCTACCACTCCCCTGTTGATGTTCCTCCATACCTCATATAACTCCCTTTAACATTTCATACAATAAAGGCTAGGTGGTGATGAACTTCTTGAACTTGACCTTATCTGAGAAGCACTTTATCTGCCCTTCCATTCTAAATGAAAACTTTGCTGGATAGAGTATTCTTGGATGTAAGTCCTTGCCTTTCATGACTTGGAACACCTCTGTCCAGCCCCTTCTTGCCTGTAAGGTCTCTTTTGAGAAATCAGCTGACAGTCTTATGGGAATTCCTTTGTAGGTAACTGTCTCCTTTTCTCTGGCTGCTTCTAGGATCCTTTCCTTATTTTTGATCTTGGGAAATGTAATTATGATGTGTCTTGGTGTGTTCCTCTTTGGGTCCAACCTCTTTGG
>PVJI01022911.1:0-24467 GCA_004026765.1 Micronycteris hirsuta
GTCATGAAAGGCAAGGACCTACACCCAAGAATACTCTATCCAGCTAAACTCTCATTTAGAATGGAAGGGAAGATCAAGTGCTTCTCAGATAAGGTCAAGTTCAAGGAGTTCATCATCACCCAGCCTTTACTGTATGAAATGTTAAAGGGATGTATATAAGAACATAATCATCAAAAGAAAAAAGCAAGCAAAATATAACCAGAGACATTGAAATTAAGAACAATCCGACAGTAACCAGAGGGGAGGGGGGAGGCAAAGGGGTTTCAGGAACTACTATAAAGGACACAAGGACAAAACCAAGGGAGAGGGTGGAAGCAAGGCGGGGAGGTGGGTTTGGCTGGGGTTGGGGGATGTGGTAGGGGGAAAATGCAGACAACTGTAAATGAACAACAATAAAGTAATTTTAAAAAAAAGAAACAAGAATTCAAAAAACTGAGGAGAGGGTTAGGAACCTCCAGGACAACTTTAAAGATTCCAACATCCAAATCATAGGGGTGCCAGAAGGAGGAGAAGAAGAGCAAGACATTGAAAACTTATTTGAAAAAATAATGAATGAAAATTTCTTCAATCTGGCAAAGGAAATAGACTTCCAAGTAGTCCAGGAAGCACACACAGTCCCAAAGAAGTTGGACCCAAGGAAGCACACAGCAAGACACATCGTAATTACATCACACAAGATTAACGATAAAGAAACTTAAAAGCAGCAAAAGAAAAAGGAGACAGTTACCTACAAAGGAATTCCCATTAGACTATCAGCTGATTTCTCAAAAGAAACCTCGCAGACAAGAAGGGGCTGGAAAGTATTCAAAGTCATGAATGGCAAGGACCTACATCCAAATAAAGCTATCCAGTAAAGCTATCATTTAGAATGGAAGGGCAGATAAAGTGCTTCCCAGATAAAGTCAAGTTAAAGGAGTTCATCACCAAGCCCTTATTACATGAAATGTTAAAGGGACTTATCTAAGAAAAAGACGATGACAAAAAATATGAACAGTAAAATGACAACAGACTCAACTATCAAGAACTTTACCCCCCCCCCAAAAAAAATAAGCAAATAACTAGAACAGGAGCAGAATCACAGAAATGGAGATCACATGGAGGATTATCAGTGGGGAGAGGGAGGGGGAAGAATGGGAGTACAAAGAATAAGGAGCATAAACGGCAGGTAGAAAATAGACAGGGGAGGTTTAGAATAGTATAGGAAATGGAGAAGCCAAAGTATTTATATGTATGACTGATGGACATGAACTAAGGAGGGGGGATGCTGGTGGGAGAGAGGGTGCATGGTGGAGGGGAAAATGGAAGAAAAAATGCGACAACTGTAATAGCATCATCAATAAAATATATTTTAAAATAAGAAAGTTAACCAAAAAATAAGAAATACATTTTTTAAAAAATAATTGAGTCCTGTGGACATGAGTCATTTCACTTTCCCACACACTATAAAATGTACTAGTCCTTTTAACCCATCATCCATGACATACATTTGTACCTAAATTGCAAAGTTATGTAAATGGAAATAACTTATTCATCTTTGTCACACACACACACACACACACACACACACACACACACATACATATAATGAGAAGGAAATCACAAATTTCTATTAAAATTATTAAAATTTAATTTTAGTCTAAAAAAAAAAACCTCCACAGTTTCCCTGGATTCCTCAGCTCCCACACATTGGAGAGCAGCAATGGCACTCCAGTCTGGGCAGTGATGAGTCTCTAAGCCAACAGCTTTACTATATGCAAGTAATTCAGAGCCAAATATTGGTTTCTTCCAATGTTTAACTGGTTTCTTCCTAGCTCCTACACTTGGTCTGGCTTCCTTTTTTTTCCAAGTTGGTCACTAAGTATCCAAATGGAATCCTATATTTGAAATAATCTCCCTCTCTTATCTCTGGAGGGAGTGGAGTAGTTAAGTCAGACTCCCAGGGTTAACCACCCAACTCTGCCATTTGCCAGCTCTGCAGCATTCCACAATTTACTTATGTTTTACTTGGCAGTTTTTCATCTCTGAAATGATAGTGACAACAGTACTTAACTCATAGTGTTGTGAGGATTAAATGAGACAGGTAACGGGCTGACCCCTAGTTAGGGTTCACTAATGTTAGCTATTATAATTTAGAATGAAAGCCCCTTTTTTTTGTTTGCACTCTCCTGCTCCTCTAGTTTTGAATACCTGCTCCTCCTTTCCCAAACTAATTTCTTCATTCTTCTACAGACATTGTGAACCTTTCTGTGCTATATTTTCTTAAAGAAGAGATTTCCTTTGATCCTTTCCATCTCCTATAGACCCCAACCCTTGGTAACCACTGGCTACCAGAGTTGGAAGGGCCTTTTATAAATCATCTGGTTTGTTATTTTTACAGATGTCAAAAGTCTGAGCCAGAAAGATAAAGTGACTTAATAAAGATCATGTTGAACTAAGACCTCTGTCTAGCCTGATATTAGCAACATCATATACCAAGGCCTACCATATTTAATTACCATAAATTCAACATGTACCTGGTAAGAATCTACTATGTATGTGTGTGTTTGTGTGTGCATGTGTAATACTAGGCTGGATGCTAAGAGGGTTACAAATATGGTTTCAAGTCACTTGTCCTGCAGGAAACATTGAATCTCATGAGGTTGTGAGACAGTGTATGTCTTGGGATGGGGGAAGATCTTCATTCCTTTACTTTACATATGGATTTCAATCTATAAATATCAGTATACTTTTATGTACATATTATTTTATATATTTTTTCACATGTAATGTTATATGGGTGTGAACATATATACATATGTGTATATATAATCAACACTGGTTTCACTTAAAGAGTTAAGTGAACTCTCCACTTTTGCAAATAGCATCCTTCTGCCCTAATACAGTGGGCATATTTATACTAAATGATGGGGCCTGTATATACTTATAAATGGAGCTACAATATAATTGCTTTGGGAGACAGACCCCTCTGGCCCTAATGTAGCCAGCAGGTTCCCACCCTAAAACAAGATGAAAGATAGGTCCTACTATTCTTGGTGGGAGATAAGTAAAGGACAATTTAAAGAAGACAAAAATAAAGCAATAGCCCTGGCTGGTGTGGCTCAGTGGATTGAGTGCCATATTGTGAACCAAAAGGTCATGGGTTCGATTCCTGGTCTGGGCATGTGCCTGGATTGTGGGCCATGTCCCCAGTAGAGGATGTGTGAGAGGCAACCACACATCGATTTTTCTCTCCCTGTCTTTCTCCCTTCCCTTCCTCTCTCTCTAAAGAAAGCTCAGCCTGGACCAGAGGTAGAAGATGCTCCTAGAAAAATAACAGGCTTTTCTGAGAGCTGGATAGTAAACAGGAATAGATTGGTGTGATCTAATAGTCCTGAAATGGGGAATCACTGAGCAGCACAAAACAGAACCCTGGGTCTTTCTGTAAAAATGATGTACAGAATGTATTTGTTCCCCAGAAAATCTTTATGTGTTGAGAAAGGCGTGGTGGTAGTTGTTTATGGCTTACTCTAAAAAGGTGTCCAGGACTTCCGGCCAAGATGGAGGCACAGGTAGACACACTGTGCCTCCTCGCACAACCAAAAGAGAAAAAACAACAATTTAAAAAAACAAAAACAGCCAGATCTGACAGAAAACTGAACTGAGTGGAAGTCCAACAACCAAGGAGTTAAAGAAGACACATTCATCCAGACCAGTAAGCAGGGCAGAGCCAGGTGGAGAGCACTCGGCAAGACGAGGTTTGTGGAGCGGTACCGGCTATGCTCCAGCTGCCCGGAAAGGCCCGTGGTGGGCGCGACTGGCCAAAACACGGCAGGCACACTCAGCGAAACTGGGGCTGAGACTGGTGGACTGGGTGGTCCCTCATTCTCATGTAGATAAACCCGGAGGAAAAGCTGGGGAGTGCAACAGACTGCGCGGCCCACCAATGCAGGGAAATAAAGCCTCGAACCAACTATTGAAAACACCTGTGGGGGTTGAGGCAGCAGTGGGAGGAACTCCTGGCCTCACAGGAGAGTTCGTTGGGGAGACCCACAGGGACTTGGAACTGTGCAGGCCTGCCCACTCACCCCGGAGCCAGCAAAGAAGGACCCAACTTTCTTGTGGGTAGCTGCGGAAGTGCAGACAACAGAGCAAGCACCATTTTTCTCTCAGGCCCCGCCCCCAAAGACAGCATCACAACACAATGACGTCGGTTGCCCAGCCCCCACAGATAGCGTCACAACACAATGACCTGGGTTACCCCACCCTGGTGAACACCTAAGGCTCCGCCCCTTAAAGTAACAGGTGCAACCGAGAAAAAAATGGCCCAAATGAAAGAACACATCAAAGCACCAGAAAAAATACAACTAAGTGACGAGGAGATAGCCAACCTACCAGACGCACAGTTCAAAGCACTGGTAATCAGGATGTTCACAGGATTCGAAGAAAGATCGTCACGATTACTTGAACAAATGAGAAGAGATGAGAAGGAAACTGGGACTCAAATCAATGGAGTGGACCAGCAGAAAGAAAAAAACATTCAACCAGAAAAGAATGAAGAAACAATTCAAAAAACTGAGGAGAGGCTTAGGAACCTCCAGGACATCTTTAAACATCCCAACATCTGAGTCATACGGGTGCCAGAAGGAGAAGAGGAAGAGCAAGGGATTTAAAACTTATCTGAACAAATAATGAAGGAGAACTTCCCCAAGCTGGTGAAGGAAATAGATTTTCAGGAAGTCCAAGAAGCTCAGAGAGTCCCAAAGAAGTTGGACCCAAAGAGGAACACACCAAGACACATCATAATTACATTACCCAAGATTAAGAATAAGGAGAGAATCTTAGAAGCAGCAAGAGAAAAGGAGACAGTCACCTACAAAGGAATTCCCATAAGACTGTCAGCTGATTTCTCAAAAGAGACCTTGCAAGCAAGAAGGGGCTGGAGAGAAGTATTCCAAGTCATGAAAGGCAAGGTCCTAAATCCAAGAATTCTCTATCCAGCAAAGCTATCATTTAGAATGGAAGGGCAGATCAAGTGCTTCTCAGATAAGGTCAAGTTCAAGGAGTTTATCAACACCCAGCCTTTATTATATGAAATGTTAAAGGGATTTATATAAGGCATGGAGGGATATCAACAGAGGAGTGGTAGGGGGAGAGGGGGGGAAAAGGTACAAAGAATAAGTAGCATAAATGGTAGGTCGAAAAGAAACAGGGGGAAGTTAAGAATAGTATAGGAAATGTAGAAGCCAAAGAACTTATGTGTATGACCCATGGACAAAAACTAAAGGGCGGGGAATGGGGAAGGTGGGGGTGGAGGGGAATAAAGGGGGGAAAATGGGAAAACTGTAATAGCATGATGAATAAAATATATTAAAAAGATAAAAATAAAAAAAAATAAAAAGGTGTCCATCCAATTAGAAAGTGCCATAATCCTGAGGCTGTGTTCCTAGGAAGTCAGGAAGAAAGCTCAGGCTTCTGAGTTTAGTGCCAATTTCCTCGCCTTAAGTAAATTAGCAACACCCTAAATCTGTCTTGTCTTACTGGAAGCTTTCTCCAGGCTGGAGGTGACTAAGTTCTCTCTTGCAACCTGAGACTAAATAGGATACAGTGAGATTGTAAGTCTGAATCCTTTGATCACCTTTCATAGATTCTAGAACTGCAGTGGGCCTCAGTGTATTTAACTGGATGAAAGGAGGAAAGGAGGAAAGAAGAGAAAGGAAGGGAAGGGGCAGTGTGTTACACAAGTTTTAGCATGCAAACAGTTAGCCTCAGATACTCTCCTTTCTAGGTTCTCATGATGCCACACTTTCCTGGCTTGCTCCCTGCCTTGTGCTTTCTCAGTCTGCTTTGCTGCTGCTTTTCCTCTCTTCTACCTCTAAGTGTTTGACATACTCCAAGGCTCAACCCTAAACTCCTCTCTTACTCTCTTCCAAGATAATTTCATCCAGTTTCATAGCTCTAAGTATGGGGGGGCAAGAAAAAGGAATTTATTTATAAATACTGTGTATTATTCTTACATGTTTAAACTTCAATCACCTTCAAAGTACTCTCCATTTAATGCAATACACCTATCAAGACTTTTTTTCCTCTGCTCAAAACAGTTTTTGAAGTTGTCGATTTTAATGCCTTTTAGCACTTCTGCTGTTTTTTGTTTCACTTCTTCCACTTCAGAAGAATATTTCCCTTTGAGGAATTTTTTCATTCAGGAAAACAAACAAAAAGTCACTTGGGGACAGATTGGGTAAATAGGGAGTGTGGGTCATGGGGGTCATGCAGTTTTTTGTCAAAAAGTGCTGAACATGCAGCACAGTGTGGGCAGGTTTGCTTGTAAATCACTCATCATGAAATGGGCAAATGAGTTGAAAGTCTTCAAAGAAAATTCAGTTAAGCCAGACACAGACATCTTGTGCACTGATACAGATGGGTTCCTAGAACTTTCACCTAGCAGGGAAAACCTGTACTACAAAGGACCCGCCCTCCAGAAGATAATTCCATTTTGGGGGGTGTCTCCCCTCATAGTTAATGAGATGAGCACCAGCAAATTTCTATGTCTAACCCTCACCTCCTCTTTGAGCTCCCAACTTATGGCATATAGCATACTCTGGAGTTGGACAGACTTGAGTTTCTTTTTCTTTTAATATATTTTGATTATACTATTACAGTTGTCCCATTTCGCCCCCTTATTCCCCTCCTCCCACACACACCCCATTCCCCGCCCTTTAGTTTTTGTCCATGGGTCATACACATAAGTTCTTTGGCTTCTACATTTCCTATACTATTCTTAACTTCCCTGTCTCTCTTCGACCTACCATTTATGCTACTTATTCTCTGTACTTTTTCCCCCTCTCTCCCCCTACCACTCCTCTGTTGATATCCCTCCATGCCTTATATAAATCCCTTTAACATTTCATATAATAAAGGCTGGGTGTTGATAAACTCCTTGAACTTGACCTTATCTGAGAAGCACTTTATCTGCCCTTCCATTCTAAATTAAAGTTTAGCTGGATAGAGTATTCTTGGATGTAGGTCCTTGCCTTTCATGACTTGGAATACTTCTTTCCAGCCCCTTCTTGCCTGAAAGGTCTCTTTTGAGAAATCAGCTAACAGTCTTATGGGAATTCCTTTGTAGGTAACTGTCCTCTTTTCTGTTGCTGCTTCTAAGATTCTCTCCTTATTCTTAATCTTGAGTAATGTCATTATGATGTGCCTTAGTGTCTTCCTCTTTGGTCCAACTTCTTTAGGACTCTATGAGCTTCCTGGACTTCCAGGGAGTCTATTTCCTTCACCAGCTTGGGGAAGTTCTCTTTCATTATTTGTTTAAATAAGTTTTCAATTGATTGCTCTTCCTCTTCTTCTCTGGCACCCCTATGACTCGGATGTTGATATGTTTAAAGATGTCCTGGAGATGCCTAAGCCTCTCCTCATTTTTTTGAATTCTTGTTTCTTCATTCCTTTCTGGTTGAATGTTTTTTTCTTCCTTCTTGTCCACACCATTGGTTTGAGTCCCAGTTTCCTTCCCATCACTGTTGGTTCCCTGTACATTTCCCCTTATTTTTCTTAGTGTATTCTTCATTTTTTCATCTAATTTGTGGCCAAATACAACCAATCCTATGAGCATCTTGATTACCAGTGTGTTGAACTGTGCATCTGATAGGTTGGCTATCTCTTCATCGCTTACTTGTTTTTTTTTTCTGGCGTTTTGATCTGTTCTTTCATTTGAGCCATTCTTTTTCCTCCACAAGACGTGCCTGTAAAGTATAAGGGGCGGAGCGTTAGGTGTTCAGCAGGGCAGGGTAACCCACGTGGCTGCATTGTGACACTGTCTGTTGGGAAGGGATCTGACAGGGAACAATGGCGCTTGCTGCACTCTCTGCCGGCTTGCAGTCACTTCCCTTCTACCCACAAGCAAATTGAGCCCTTCTGTGCTGTTTCCAGGGTGGGTGGGCTTGTGTAGTTCTAAGTCCCTGTTGGTCTCTCCAGTGAACTCTCATGTGAGGCTGGGAGTTCCTCCCACTGCTACCTCAACCCCCATAGGTGTTTTCAATTGGCGGTTTGAGACTTTATTTTCCCGCGATGGTGGGTTGTGTGGTCTGCTCTGCTCCCCAGCTTTTTCTCCCTGTTTATATGCCCGTGAATGAGGGACCGCCCGGTCCACCAGTCTTGGCCCCACTGGGTCCGGGTCGGCCAGCCGTGATTTTGCCAGGTGCACCAGCCTCAGGTTTCTCTGGGCAGCTGCAGCATTGACCTTACTGCTCCACAAACCACCATCTTGCCGCGCATTCTCCGCCCAGCTCCACTCTGCTTACTGGTCTGGATGAACGTGTCTTCTTTAACTTCTTGGTTGTCGGACTTCCATACAGTTCGATTTTCTGTCAGTTCTGGTTGTTTTTTGTTTTTAAATTGTTGTTTTCCCTCTTTTGGTTGTGCGAGGAGGCACAATGTGTCTACCTATGACTTCATCTTGGCTGGAAGTCAGACTTAAGTTTCAATTCTATCTCTACCTCTTACTATGTGACTGTGAGCAAGTTGTTTACCCTTACTTACCTTCATTTCTTTTTCTGTAAAGCGGGATAATAATAACATCTGATCTCATAGACTTGATGTAAGAATTAAATGACATAATATGTACAAAGCACTTGGGACAATATTTGGCACAAAATAAGCACCAATAAATGTTAGTTGTTGTAGTTATTATTATTATGATTATTTCTGACTGTCTACTTGGCATCTCCCTGTGGTGTCACATAGGCACCTCAGACTTAGCATAGCTAAAACAAAGCTCTTAATTTCTACCCCCCAAATCATTCTGTCACACTTTTCCTCATCTTTAGTAAATGGCACCTCCATTTATACAGTCACTCAGAAAAAAATCCAAGTGTTATCCTTTTTGTCATTCTTTTACTTTGTCTCTTACATCCAATCCTTCAATAAGGCTTTCCAAGCTCCCAAATATATCCAGCATCTGTCCACTTCTATGACCATTGCTGCCACCATAGCCCCAGTCAGACACATCTCTCACCTGGATCTTTCATCCACAGAAATGCTGATGATATAATTAGGACAGTTATTCAGATCATGTCACGCTCCTGCTTAAAACTGTTTAATGACTTTGTATAGGATTTAGACTAGAATCCCTACACTCATGATAGCCTGTAAGGTCGGTGCTCCATGGTTCTGATTTCTAATTTTTTAATAGATTTTTGTGATATTTATTTTTAATTTTATAAACAGATGATTTTTTATTAATACAATCATCTCAAGAGTAAGATCTAGTTTAAATTTTATTTTTTTAAATAATTACTTTATTGTTGTTCGATTACAGTTATTTGCAACTTCTCCCCTCCCCTCCTTCCTTCCCCTCCAACCCCACCTCCCGCCCCAGCCTCCCTCCTCCCGCTTAGTTCTGTCCATATGTCCTCTACGGTGATTCCTCAAAACGCTTCTCCCTATTGTCCCCTCCGCGCTCCCCCCTGGCTATTGTTAGACTGTTCTTAATTTCAATGTCTCTGGTTATGTTTTGCTGGCTTTCTGCTTTTGTTGATTATGATCCAGTTAAAGGTGAGATAATATGGTATTTGTCCCTCACCGCCTGGCTTACTTCACTTAGCATAATGCTCTCCAGTTCCATCCATGCTGTTGTAAAGGGTATAAGCTCCTTCTTCCTCTCTGCTGCATAGAATTCCACTGTGTAGATGTACCATAGTTTCCTGATCCATTAATTTGTAGATGGGCACTTAGGTTGTTTCCAGCACTTGGCTATACTGAATTGTGCTGCTATGAACATTGGAGTGCATAGGTTGTTTTGAATTGGTGTTTTAGGGCTCTTAGGGTATAATCCCAGTAGTGGAATTGCTGGGTCAAAAGGCAGTTCCATTTTCATTTTTCTGAGGAAGTTCCATACTGTTTTCCACAATGACTGCACCAGTCTGCATTCCCACCAACAGTGCGCTTGGGTTCACTTTTCTCCACATCCCCTCCAAAAGTTATCTGTTGCTTTGTTGATGATGGCCATTCTGACTGGTGTGAGGTTACATCTCATTGTGGTTTTAATTTGCATCTCTCTGAAGATAATGATGTTGAGCATCTTTTCATATGACTCTGGGCCCTCTGTATGTCCTTTTTCGAGAAGTGTCTGTTCATGTCCTTTGCCCATTTTTTAATTGGGTTTTTTATCTCCCTGGAGTGGAGTCGTATGAGTTCTTTATATATTTTGGAGATCAAACCCTTGTCAAAGGTATCATTGGCAAATATGTTCTCCCATATGGTTGGTTCTCTTTTTATTTTAATACTATTTTCTTTAGCCCCACAAAAGCATTTCATTTTGATCAGGTCCCATTTGTTTATTCTTTCCTTTAGGTCCCTAGCACTAGGGGACATATCACTGAAGATGTTGCTGTGTGGAATGTTTGAGATTTTCCTACCGATGTTTTCCTCTAGAACTTTTATGGTGTCACGGGATACATTTAAGTCTTTTATCCACCTTGAATTTATTTTTTGTGTATGGTATAAGTTGGTGTTCGAGTTTCATTTTTTTGGAGGTAGCCATCCAGATTTCCCAACACCATTTGTTGAAGAGGCTATTTTTATTCCATTTTATGCTTCTGCCACTTTGTCAAAGATTAATTGCCCATAGAGACTCGGGTTTATTTCTGGGCTCTGTATTCTGTTCCATTCGTCTATCTATTTGTTTTTATGCCAGTACCAGGCTGTTTTGATTACAGTGGCCTTGTAATATAGTTTGATATCAGGAATTGTGATCCATCCTGCTTTGCTCTTCTTTCTCAAAATTGCAGCTGATATTTGGGGTCGTTTATGGTATAAATTTTTGAAGTGTTTGTTCTATATCCATGAAATATACCATTGGTAATTTGATAGGGATTGCATTGAATCTATAAATTGCTTTGGGGAGTATGGACATTTTGATGATGTTGATTCTTCCAATCCATGAGCATGGTATATGTTTCCACTTGTTTGTGTCTTCCATGATTTCTCTCTTCAGTGTTGTGTAGTTTTCTGAGTACAGGTCTTTTACCTCCTTGGTTAGGTTTATTCCCAAGTATTTTTTTGTTGTTGTTGCTATATCGAATGGGATTCTTTCCCTGATTTCTGTTTCTGCTGTTTCCCTGTTGGTATATAAAAATGCCTTTGATTTCTGGATATTGACTTTATATCCTGGTGTTTTGCCAAATTCAATTATTAGATTGAGTAGCTTTTTGGCGGAGTCTATAGGATTTTCCAAGTATACTATTATGTGGTCTGCAAACAATGACAGTTTTGTTTCCTCCTTTCCAATTTGGATGCCTTTTATTTCCTTTTCTTGTCTGATTGCTGTGGCCCAAACATCCAGTACTATGTTGAACAGAAGTGGTGATAGTGGGCAACCTTGTCTTGTTCCTGATCTTAGTGGGAAAGATATTAGTTTTTGTCTGTTGAGTATAATGTTGGCTGTAAGTTTCTCATATATGGCCTTTATTATGTTGAGGAATGCTCCCTCTATTCCCACTTTGCTAAGTGTCTTTATCATAAATGGATGCTGCACCTTATCGAATGCTTTTTCTGCATCTATTGATATGATCATGTGATTTTTGTCTTTGCTTTTGTTTATGTGATGTATTACGTTTATTGTTTTGCAAATGTTGTACCATCCTTGCATCCCTGGGATGAAACCCACTTGGTCATGGTGAATGATCTTTTTGATGTATTCCTGGATGCGGTTTGCTAATATTTTGTTGAGGATTTTAGCTTCAATGTTCATCAGCGATATTGGCCTGAAGTTTTCTTTCTTTGTTGTGTCTTTTTCTGGTTTTGGGATTAGGATCATGCTGGCATCATAAAAAGAGTTTGGGAGTCTTCCATCATTTTGGATTTTTTGGAATAGTCTGTGAAGGATAGGTGCTAGTTCCTCCTTAAATGCTTTGTAGAATTCTCCTGTGAAACCATCTGGTCCTGGGCTTTTGTGTGTTGGAAGTTTTTTGATTACTGCTTTAATTTCATCTGCTGTTATTGGTTGGTTCAGGCTTTCTGTTTCTCCCTTATTGAGTTTTAGAAGATTATATTTTTCTAAATATTTGTCTATTTCTCCTAGGTTTTCATATTTCTTAGCATACAGTTCTTTATAGTAGTGTCTTATAAACCTTTGTATTTCTGTGGCATCAGTTGTAATATCTCCTCTTTCATTTCTGATTGAATTTATTTGGGTCCTCTCTCTTTTTTTCTTGATGAGCCTGCTTAAAGGCTTGTCTATTTTGTTTATCTTTTCAAAGAACCAACTACTGGATTCATTGATCCTTAGAATTGTCCTTTTGGTCTCTATGTCATTTAATTCTGATCTGATCTTGGTTATTTCCTTCCTTCTACTTGCTCTGGGTTGTCTTTGCTGTTGTTCCTCAAGTTCTTGTAGGCATAGGGTTAGGTTGTTTGTGTAAACTGTTTCTGTTTTTTTTTAAGATTTTATTTATTTATTTTTAGAGATAGGGGAAGGGAGGGAGACAGAGAGGGAGAGAAACAGTATTGTATGGTTGCTCCTCACATGGCCCTCACTGGGGACCTGGCCTGCATCCCAGGCATGTGCCCTGACTGGGAATCGAACCGGGACCCTTTGGTTCCCAGCCCAAGCTCAATCCACTGAGCTACACCAGCCAGGGCTGTTTCTGTTTTTTTTTTTTGTTTGTTTGTTTGTTTTAAGGTAGGCCTGTGTCACTATGAACTACCCTCTCAGGACTGCCTTCGATGTGTCCCGTAAGTTTTGGGTTTTTGTCAGTTCAGTTTCATTGGTTTCTAGAAACTTTTTGATTCCTTCCCTAATCTTGTCCTTGACCCATTCATTGTTTAATAGAATGCTATTCAATCTCCATGATTTTGACTGTTTTGAGATCTTTTCCTTTGGGTTGGTTTCTAATTTCAGTCCCTTGTGGTCACAGAAAATACTTGGTATGATTTCAATTTTCTTGAATTTGTTGAGGCTTGTTTTGTGTCCTATCATATGGTCTATTTTTGAAAATGTTCCATGTGCATTTGAAAAGACTCTGTATTTAGCTTCTTTGGGGTGAAGGGATATATATATATATATATATATATATATATATATATATATATATATATATATATATATATATATATAAGTTAAACCCATTTCTTCTAGGGCATTGTTCAATGCCACAATGTCTTTGCTGATCTTTTGTTTGGAGGATCTGTCCATTTTTGACAGTGGGGTGTTGAAGTCCCCTACTATAATTGTGTTGCTTTTAATGTCTTTCTTGAAGTCCTCCAAGATTTTCTTTATGTATTTGTGTGCTCCTGTGTTGGGTGCGTATATATTTACAATATTTATGTCTTCTTGGTGGATTCTTCCCTTGAGTATTATAAAGTGTCCTTCTGGATCTCTCTTTATGGCCCTTTTTTTGAAGTCTATTTTGTCTGATATGAGTATTGCTACCCCAGCTCTTTTTTCTTGTCCGTTTGCTTGGAAAACTTGTTTACAAACCTTCACTTTCAGTGTGTGTGTATCTTTTGTCCTGAGGTGGGTCTCTTGTAGGCAGCATATGTTTAGGTTGTGCTTTCTTATCCATTCCTCCTTCTATGTCTTTTAATAGGAGCATTTAATCCATTTATGTTTAAGGTTATTATTGATAGGTACTTATTCATTGCCATTTTTTTGTACCTGTGTTCCTCACTCTCTCTCTTTCCCTTCCTTTCCTTAAATCAGTCCCTTTAGCATCTCTTGCATAGCTGGTTTGGAGGAGGTGTATTCTTTTAGACTTCTTTTGTCTGGGAAGCTCCTTATTTGGCCATCTATCTTGATTGAGAACCTTGCTGGGTAGAGTAGTCGTGGTTGCAGGCCTCTGGTTCTCATTACTTGGAATATTTCTTGCCATTCCCTTCTGGCTTGGAGTGTTTCCATTGAGAAGTCAGCTGCTAACTTTATTGGGGCTCCCTTGAATGTTACTTCCTGTTTCTGCCTCGCTGCCTTTCAGATTCTCTCTTTGTCTTGGAAATTTGCCATTTTAATGATGATGTGTCTTGAAGTGGGCCTGTTATGGTTCCTTTTGGTTGGGACTCTTTGTATTTCCTGGATTTGTGTGACTTTTTCTCTCATCATATTAGGGAAGTTTTCCATCATTACTTTTTCGAAAAGGTTTTCCATCCCTTGCTGCTCTTCCTCTCCTTCTGGTATCCCTATTATACGAATATTGTTACGTTTCATGTTGTCCTGCATTTCCCTTAATACCTCTTCATTCTCTCTGAGCCTCTTTTCCTGTTCTTGGTCTTTTTGGGTGCTTTTCTCATCCTTGTCCTCCAGCTCACTGATCCGATCATCTGCCTTATCGAGCCTGCTTTTGATTCCTTCTATTGTGTTCTTCAATTCAGATATTGTATTCTTCATTTCCTCTTGGCCCTTGTGAATAGTTTCTATTTCCTTTTCCGTGTTGACATAGTTTGCAGTGAGTTCATTATACTTTCCCTGTAATTTATGGTAATTTTCTGTGAGTTCATCAAGCTTCTTGAGTTTCTTGAGCTGCCTGATAACATGTGCTTTGAACTCAATATCTGAGAGTTTGCTTGCCTCTGTTTCATTTATCATTCTCTCTGGGGCTTCCTCCTTTCCTTTCATGTGAGGATTGTTTCTTTGTCTTCCCATTGTTTGTGGGATTCTTCTTGCTAGCCTCTGATTCTTAAATTGATCTGTCAAGTTCTCTGGAACAGCAAAATTAATTTTGTGTCACTGTCTCTGTTTTTTGGGCTGACTCTTGTCTGGGTCCCACTCTATTCTCTTCACAATTCCAGGTTTTAATGTCTCACCTGTGGATAAAGAAGAGAGAGGAAGGGAGAAAAAGAAGGAAAAGAAAGCAAAAGAAAAGGGTAAAGAACCATAAAGAAAAAATTATACTAAAATAACATAAAATAAAAAATAATATAAAATAAGAAATAAAAAGAAGAGAAAACTAGGAATACCAAATGAAAGGAAGGTAGAAGGAGTTAAAAATTATAGAAGTACAGATAGGAAGAAGGGTGGGGAAAAACAAGCAAAGAAACAAAGCGAAAACAAAAGAAAGAAACAAAGAAAGAAAATAAAAAAGACTTCTGTTGGCTGGCTTCAACAGCGTTAGGTCAAGGCTGCGACAGGCTGGGAAGATATCAGACTTCCCCTGCTTTCTTCCTGGGCTGCACTCTCAGCTGCCGTCCTGCCTCCAGCCCATTTGCTAGAAGTTTGCAGCACGTCCTCTGGGCTGCCTGACCCCCACCGTGAGTCAGAGTTTGTGAGGTCTGTGTCTCCTCTCAGTGGGGTTTGATGGCGCTCCTTTGTTTTTCTCCCTCGGAAGGAGTCTGCATTGCAGGTCTCCAATCACAGGTGGCTCAGTTGTGTCTCAGGCCCTCCAGGAGTGAGCTCCACGCCCTTGTATTTGTTGACCACTTTTGTCTCTGGATTCGGGGCTTGCAAGCCGAAGGCCTGGGTGCCTGGTCTGGCACAACCCCCAGCCACCCCTGACTGGCTTCACCAGGTGCACGCCTGGTCCCAGAGCTCTGGCCTGAGTCTCCCGTTCAGTTCAATCTCCAATTCCTCCCGCTGGGATCGCCAGCCTCTGCAGACCAGTCCCCACGTACACACCGGCCTCTGGACTGCTGGGGACCGAGGCTCTCCCAACAGGTGGGCGCCCCTGCTTTGGCTACTCTCACACCCCAATCTAGCTCCCTCCCACGGATCCTGGAACAGACTGGGGAAGCTGCTGAGACTGGATCCGCAGACCTCCCAGCTCCCCGCGAGTCCCGAGGGACCCCTTCACTCTGAAGCAGATTCCCTACAGGCTGATCTTTCAGTTTTATGTGCAATCCTGATCGCGAATCTTCCTGGAATACATCTGGGTGATCACTCTGCTCCTCTGAAAATCAGTCAGATATCCCACCAGTGGGCTGGAGGAAGCCGATCCCGCTCCCTCCTACTTCGCCACCATCTTTCCCCCCTCCTGATTTCTTACTATCTCTCCAAACTCACCTTCACATTCATTGGTCTTTATGTTCTTAGTTCATACGAAACCTGTTCAAGCTTCAGGGCCTTTTTACTAACTGTGCCTTTTACCAAAAATGTCCTTCCCCCAAATCCTCAAATGACTGGCTCCTTTTATCATTCAGAATTCAGATTAAATGTCACAATGTCACTTTCTCAGAAAAACACTTCTGGACTACTTAATCTAAAGTAGCTTCCTCCATCCTTATTAATGTGACTCAGTTGGTTGAGCGTCTTCCCACAAAGCAAAATATCGCCTGTTGATTCACAATCAGGGCAGATGCCTGGGTTTCGGTTGCAGTGCCTATTTGGTCGGGACCTATGAAAGAGGCAACCAATAGAAATTTCTCTCTCACATTGTTGTTTCTCTCCCTTTCTTCCTCCCTCCCTTGCCCTCTCTCTAAAAATAAATAAAATCTTTAAAAAAATAAAGTAACTTTCTCCATTACTGTTTTATTTTCTTCATAGCACTTATCAATAGTTAAAATATCTTATTTGTTCACTTGTTGAAGAGATTTTGTCTCCTCTCTTCTCTCGAGTGTATGCTCTGTGGGAGTGGAAACCTTGTCTGTCCTTTTCACCAGTGTCTCCTCAGTGCCTAAAAGAATGACAGAGTTAAGGTATTTATTTTTAAATTGTGCTGAAATATACATAATATAAAATTTACCATTTTCATAATTTTTAGGTTTATAGTTCAATGGCATTAAGTACCTTCATATTGTTCAGTAACCATCACCATCATCCATCTCTGGAACTCTTTTGGTTTCTTAAAACTGAAACTCTGTACTCAGAAAACAATAACTCCCTGTTTCCCTCCCCCCTCAATACCTGGCAACCACCACTCTACTTTCTGTCTCTATAAATTTGACTACTCTATATACCTCCTATAAGTGGACTCATACAGTATTTGTCCTTTTATGTATGACTTATTTCAGTTAGCATAATGTTTTCAAGTTTCATCCATGTTATAGAATGTGACAGAATTTCTTTGATTTTTAAAGCTGAATAATAGTCATCATATGTATATACCACATTTTGTTTATCTATTCCTGTCAATGGACATTCGGGTATTTCGACCTTTGGGCTACTGCAAAAACTGATCCTATAGACATGAGTGTACGAATATGTATTTGAGTTCCTGCTTTCAATTGCTTTTTTAAGATTTTATTTATTTACTTTAGAGGAGAAGGGAGGGAGGAAGAGAGGGAGAGAAACATCAATGTGTGGTTGCCTCTCGCGTGCCCCCTACTGGGAACTTGACCTGGACTGCAACCCATACATGTGCCCTGACTCAGAATCCAACCAGCAACCCTTCAGTTCACAGTCCAGTGCTCAATCCACTGAGCCACACCAGCCCGGGACCTGCTTTCACTTCTTTTGGTTATATACCCAGAAATGAAATTGCTGCATGATATGGTGATTGTCTGTTTAATATTTTTGAGGAACCAAATACCATTTTTCACAGCATTTGTGCTGCACCATTTTACCTTTCCACCAGCAGTATATATGAGGGTTCTAATTTCTCCACATCAGAGGCAACACTTTATATTTTCTGTTGCTGCTGTTGTTGTTGTTGTTGTTGTTTGTAATAGCCATCATAATGTATGTGAAGTGATAACTCATTGTATTTTTTATTTGCATTTCCTTAATGACTAGTAATCTTGAGCATTTTTTCATCTGCTCGTTGGCCACTTGTATATGTTCTCTGGTGAAATGTCTATTCAAGTTCTTTGCACATTTAACTTAATTATTTACTTTTTTGTTGTTATAGGAGTTCTTTATATATTCTGGACATTAATCTCTTAAAATGATTTACAAACATTTTCTCCCATTACATGGGTTGCCTTTTTACTATGTTAATAGTGTCCTTTGAGGCACAAAAGTTTTTAATTTTGATGAAAATAAGATTACTTTTTAAGGGCCAACAGTCAGGGGATGGACTAAGACTCAGCATGAGGTTTGGTGTGGAAAGACTTGTGTTCAGAGGAGCACACCAGCAGGTACATTAGCAGGTCTGAAGTGGTGTCATGGAAGGAGGTGCTTGGTAATCCAAGGACAGCATGAGGTCTCTGGAAGCACTGGGTAGGAAGGGAAAAAGAGGGGAGAATGATAATAGATAGCATTTGCTGAGATCATACTATATACAACTGCACTACTCACCATATGTCCATTACCTCATTTAATTCTCCCAGCAATTCAGTGAGGTAAGCATTTTTATTAGCCCTAATTTGTAGATGATGAAATGAAGGCATAGAGAATTTAAGCAATTTATTCAAAGTCACACAGCTAGAAAGTGACAGAGCTGGGATTTTAACCCAGTCAGTCTGGTTCCAGAGCCTGTACTCTCATCCACTGACCTTCTGCACAGGACAAGTAAAGGTGATATGGGACAGGGCATTGGGGACATAATGGTTGTTAAAACTGTGGTAGGCAGTTAGATAGACATGAGCAGAGCAAGGACAGTAGGCCAGGTACAGAAAGGTACACAAGGTGCACAAGGGCAGAAAGCCCTGGCTGGCTAGCAACAGGCAAAACTGGGAAAAGAAGGACCTTACCCCCAGGGTGACCTTTCCTCCCCTAGAATATCACTGGTCATACCGTTTGGACCCCATGACCTTTCATATTGCTGGCTATGTGGTTTAGACCCCCTGACCTTTCCTCCCTAGAGATAATCTAGGCCTCAGTTGAGTTTCAGCTCTAGGCCCCAAAAAGCAGCAAAGCCAGACAAGTGATACCACAGGTGACCCCTGGACCAGTTGCACTGACTAATGACCCTCTGCCCTGGTGCCAACCAATCAATGGAGATCACGACCCTGAAAGGACACACCTGGAAGGCTGATGAATATTCTATCAAGATCCTCCCGTGGGGCCTCACCTAAAACCCCTGCCCTTAAAAGCCCTTAGGACAAAGGACTCAGGGTGCTCTGCTCTCCTTCACAGGAGCATTCCAGAACCTCTACCCTCCCCTTCCCCTTCACCTCAGGAATGTTACCATCACTTTCCTCTCTCCTAAGCTCCAAAGGCTCTTCTTTTGTGTCTATAACTTGTTTCCTAAAGCCTACTTCTTCTACCTCTGTGACTTTACTTTTTTAATTTATGGATTTGAGAGAGAGAAATATTGATTTGTTGCTCTACTCATCTATGCACCCCTTGGTTGACTCTCATATGTGCCCTGACTGGGACCAAACCCACAACCTTGGTACATCAGGACAACACTGCAACCAATTGAGCCACCTGGTCAGGGATTCTGTGACTTTCTAAATAAATTTTCTCTTATAGCTTGAATCTTGGCTCTGAATTCTTTCCTATCCAGAACTCGAGTACCAAGGTTGCTGAACTAAGGCCCAGTCTGACACCACTGATCTAACACTTGGTACCATTCTCACCACCACCAACAAAACTAGAATGGAAAGAACAAGTCACAGGTTAGCATAAAAGCATGCCTTGAAGATATAGAGAATGTAGTCAATGGTGGCCCCTTTTTATATGCTGGCTCTACAAAGGCAGCTTTATTTGTCAGAGGAGAATAGAGTAGTGGTGATGTTCATGGGCTTTGGCATGAGATAGACTTGGGCCTGAATCCCAACACTGTCACTTACTAGTCCGTGACCTTAGGAAAATTATTTCACTTCTCTGTGCCTCAGTTTCCTCACGTAAAATCAAAGATAAAAGCACTTACCTTGCTAGGTTGTTACGATGATTTAATGAGATTGTTGATGAAAGCTGCACTGCACCATGCCTGTCACCTGAAATAGGCTCAGTAAATACAGGTTCTTGCTCCCCAACCAACCAATGATGTGGCCTCTCCCCCAGCTAATCCACTGGCATCTTCTGTTTAAACAGAAGATTTCTCAGGCCAGGCTGAAATAGTTGTACTTGAATAACTTAATGAGCCATCAAGGTCTATGAGTGGTCAGGTGACTAAAAGTGATCCCTCCCAGAACAGAGAAAGGTTCTTCTTTCCCTAATGACACATTCCCACTGCCCATCCTCCCTTGAGCCCCAGGAAATGCATTTACAACTATCTTAGAACAACCACTTTGTCCCAGCTTCCAGTCATCTAGGGTATGGAAACTGAGAGCATCTTGCTAGGCAACCAAGATTTTTTTAAAGGATATTTACATGCCCTTTTTTGGTAAAGTTTAATCTCATGGAATAGGAAGTGAAAAAGATGGCTGGCTCAACAGCAGACACTGAGTAACCAGAGGAGGGAGGGTTTTATGAAAGAGAAACTTCCCCAACTTCCCAGTTTTTTCTTGGCTACCTCTGGATTGATTAATTTTAGAGAAACTGAAGAGGGTCCAAGGAAGAACCATCAAAATGATTAATAAAAGGAAAAAGCTACTGAATGGTGCTAAGAGCTCTCAGTGAAGGACTGGCGAGGGAAAGGGGGAGAGGATAGCTCTGGAGGCTGAAAACAAAGCAGCCACCAGAGACTGCAGAGCTGCAGGGAGCTATAGGAGCAAGAGGCAGGACGCCTGGGCCCAGCTACCTCTGTAGCCAGCATCAGCCAGGCATTCTGGGAGAGCAAAAGGAGCATAAGGCTTGGCTTACACCCACAAAGATAGGGAGGCCAGACTATGCCCACAAAAGGACAAAATACAGTTCAAGCCAAGAATACAAGAGCTGCAACAAGGCAATCATTCTCTAATATGTGCCAAAAGACTGGTGCAGTGAGGAGTGCTCAGCATTTTACGGGGGTGGGGTCTAGGGGGAGGGGCACAATATGGTTAGGCATAGAGAAAGTCAAGCAACACAGGCCCAGGGAAACTGAAAGACCAAAATGCAGGAGGCAAGACAGGAACAAGGAAGAGGGATGAGCCATACCTGGTGGTGTGAGAGGTTCTCAGAAAAGACTAGTGTGAGATGGACATTAGCAGAGGAATTTAGATTTTATGCTACAGTTAGAAGGCCACCACTGAAAGGTTTGAACTACAGAGTGTCATGGTGCCACCCATGCTTTGGCAAGACAGATCTGTCTAAGTGCCATGGACTAAAGGTGGAGATAGGGAGATCAAACCTAAGACCAAACCCTTAAGAAACCACCTACAGCTGCAGCTACTGAAATTGTATTCAAGCACTGACAGGGGCCAGACCTCACCGACAAAGCCCAAGCATCTTTCTAAAATAAGTAGTCTGTGATCTACACCCTTATACCACAGTCTCAGTTCCCTCAGGCTCACCAAGCCCATGGAGGTGGTCACTATTCAAAACATATCTCAGCAAGCTTAGGCTTGTACCAAAGACAGAATTCTGGGCAGATGATATCTCTGTTATAAACAGAGGATTTGACTTCAGGTGGGAAATTCAATTTTTGGGAGCAGATGAAATCTTCTGAAACCAAGATCTGATTTCCTGAGCAAATGTCCTTTGGTCTTAATGAAGAAGAAAAGGAGATAAGGAAACTAGGAAGCTATAATTAGGCCTTTATGCTAAATAGGAGGCTTCTTAGATTACTAGGGAACTGCCTGCAGTACCTTAACAAATACCTCCCATTTCTGAGCCATGGCTTTGAAGGCAAAAAATTGCCATTAAATATCAATGCATCACTTAGGAATGGTTGCAAAGTGCTTTTCAGCTCTTGTTATTCAGTAACTAACCCCATCTCCCACCAGCTCTTCTCTCACCCTCCATCCCTCAGACCCATATCACCATGAGCCTGGCAAGGCTTATACAGCTTGAAAACATGAGATGGGCAGACAGAAAGGATAATCTATTTATTCCACGTCAAACATAGCAAGTTACTGATAGTCCAGCAGTAAGACTATTCTTGTCAGGCCTTTCTGGGAATTGTTGCTTTAACTCACTGTGACATACAAACCAACAACCACTTTTTCTTGCAAAGCTAATTTTTTTCTACCCTGTCTGGTGAATGGAAGCCAGAGGAACAGAAAATTGGGTCTATAAAAGATGAGTGAAGAGAAGAGAAATTAGTGACAGACAGAAAAAGTATATGGCAGAAGCTTCCTGATGGCTCTAGGCTTGGTATTCCTGACACTTGTGCTCTGCTCTAGGGGGAGTAAACATGGGAAAGAGCAAGGAACACTCTAACCAGGAATATGTTGCTTCTTACCTGTGTGGCCTGGACAGTCATTTAGTTTTTCTGAGTCTTAATTCTTTCATCTGTAAAATGAGGGTTAGAGCAGTCCTACATGCCTTGTAATGTTATTGTGAAGATAAAATAAAAGTCAACCGTAAAACCCTGTGCATACCTAAATAATTTTCTGACAATGAACCAGGAAAGGCCCCCAACCCTCAAACTCTTCAGCCACCTGCTTCCATGTCAAATATTCCCACTATTAATCACTCCTTTAGAGAAAGACATTGAAAGCTTAGCTCTGGAAAAAATGTAAAATGTTGGGAGGGGAACTTATTGGTGAATTAGAACTCACTGGAACATTAGTAAGAATTTATTAAGCAGATTAGCAGGGACCCACCAGGGCTTGGGGAAAGTGGATTTAGACACAGTTTGTTCTCTAGAGCCTTTCAAGAGATATTTTTCTCTGAGTAGTGTTTTCCTTTCCAAAAGCTGCAGGTGCATCCTTCTGTAAGTCTGTACCCCTGTGGAAAGCATTAGGAAGATACTAGATTCTCCTTTGGGTTTTTTTTTTTTCAGGGGGACCTCAGGCACAGAGAGGATAAGTAAAGTGTCCATGACCACAGAGTGATTAAACTAGGATGCTCACCAGCCTAGGTACATTTCCTATTGTCCATCTAGTTTCTCCTTTTCAAATTTTACCCCACTCCCATCCCCAACAAGATAAAAGTGAGTGAGGGTGAGGAGGCCAGCTCCTGGCAGCAGTGTCTGTCTCAAGCATACACCTAGAATCCCTGATGAAAGATAGCTGTACTGGTGGCAGCAGCAGAAGCAAGCACTTGGCATCTGACAAGCTCAATCAGCATCAATTTAAACTGGTGTTTTGCTTCCTAATTCCAGGAGGGCAAACATGCTTAAGATGCCAGCAGTGGGGAGAAAAGGAAGGTATACAAGGAAGTGGTAGACAATTCCCCAGAGTCTGTCAATTCAGCTCCCACTCCAAAACCTTCCTGAGCCATTGGCCCTCTCTCCACAGGGCTCCCTCTGCATGAGGAAGGTGGGTGAGGAGGAGGCAGCAGTGCAGAATTTCTCTCTCTCTAGAGAGAAAGACCGGAGAGAGAGAAAGAGAGAGAAAAGATTTTTTTTAAAAAAGGAAGCACCAGTGTAGGGTGTGGGAAATGCAAAGCTGATGGGGAGGTCTTGTTATTCCCTACCCTCAGTAGTCCGTCATTAGGCCCTGGTCCCCAAGCCCTCCACAGCAGCATTCCTCTCCTCACACCAGCTTTAGCTGTGCTTTGATGCAGGCTTGACCTAGAGGGCTTGTTAAATTGAATCCTGAGGTTTGGGATGAGGCCCAGAAATTAGCCTTTTCACAGAGGCCCATAGCCGAGGAAACACAGCACTTACAGCTCCTCTACCTCACCGTACCATACCCAAGGAGAAAAGTCCCTGGTCACTGTCTCATTCCCTCACAGCTCTTCCCTAAGAGAGGTGACAGGCAATCTGATAGATTTATTCTGGCAAGTGCATTAATGGGCGCTAATGACTTAATGTGCTGTCCATTCCAGATAACATGCGTGATTTACCAAGACCTTCTGGAAATTGGGACTTAACCCAAAGGAGAATTTCTGGCACATGCAGCTTTGAGGTGGGGGGGGGTGGATGAAGTTGAGTAAGAGGAAGGCCTGCATCATGCTAAGTATGCTACTGGTGTCCTCTGGAACCTAGGAGTGCAGCTGGTTCTGCTGCTAGCCTGGAGGGGAAAATCCATCCTGACAAGACACCCACACACACTGCAGCACCTCAACACTCAGAATTATTCTAGTTATTCTTTCTGCTCACCACTGTCTTCAGTATAAATAGTGGGTCAAAAACAAGCAGGGTCTAGGATAATGAGTTCATTCAGTGTCTCTCTAATAGGGGGTGTCTGTATATCCTATGAAGTACACAGAGTCAAGGGATAAATGTGGGGTTTCTTTTTGGAGCTTCCAATTATGCAAGAAATTTAAAGCTATGCAATACTTACATGGGAAATCAAACACCAGTGTACTATGGAATAGAATGTGAAAATTCACATATGGTTTTGAAAGAGAATGCATAACTTTGAAGAAATTTGACACTTTTGGCCACTTTGATATTCACCTCCAGTCTCATTTTATTCTATTGTTAGGGATTCCTTGAGCATATGTGTGTGTGTGTGTATGTGTGTGTGTGTGTATTTAAAGGTTGAGAGAGACTGCCAATTCTCTCAGACACCTAGAGCCTGAGAGACTGTCTAGGGATGGGCACTCAAAGAAGATCTACAAAGAAAGGGGCTCATTGAGGGGATGTGTATGTGTGTGGAATGCCAAAAACAAATCTCGTTAAACCAATATGTATTAGGTAAGTGAGATTAGCAGAAGCTTAGAAGGCTAAGGAACCAGCAACACCAAAGAGGCCTAGGCTTTGTTG
>PVJI01022912.1:0-24482 GCA_004026765.1 Micronycteris hirsuta
ATTTCTCAAAAGAGACCTTACAGGCAAGAAGGGGCTGGAGAGAAGTATTCCAAGTCATGAAAGGCAAGGACCTACATCCAAGAATACTCTATCCAGCAAAGTTTTCATTTAGAATGGAAGGGCAGATAAGGTGCTTCTCAGATAAGGTCAAGTTCAAGAAGTTCATCACCACCCAGCCTTTATTGTATGAAATGTTAAAGGGAGTTATATAAGGTATGGAGGAATATAAACAGGGGAGTGGTAGGGGGAGAGGGTGGGAATGGGGCACAGAACAGGTAGCATAAATGGGAGGTAGACAACAGACAGGGGGAGGTTAAGAATAGTATAGGAAGGGCAGAAGCAGAAGGACTTATGTGTATGACCTATGGACAAAACTAAAGGGTGGGGAAAGGGGGGATAAGGGGGTGGGGGGCAAAGAAGGGGGGGAAAGTGGGACAACTGTAACAGCATAATCAATAAAATATAGTCAAAAAAAAAAGAATCTTACCAATTTCTCCTCTGAGAAGGGCACAACTAGCCCGATTTATACACACACAAGAAAACTGGGACTAAGAAAAAGTTTCATCCACTTGCCCAGGGTCTCAGAGTTGGTGAGTGAGAAAGCCGGAAGTAGAACTCAGGTCTCTCATTCTCAAAAACCATCCTCTTCACGACCGTGGAAGGAATCAATGACAGAGAGAGAAACAGGTGGCCAGTGACAATTGTGGGGGGAAATGATCTAAAGTGGTCAGAAGAAGGAAGAAAAATAAGGAGTCCTGTGAGCAGCACAGACACCACCGGTATGTTAGAGCCCAGGACAGCGTCTAAGTTACGTTCATGATGTGGAACAAAAGACACAGTAACAGCTAACATTTGCTGTGTGCTCCATGTGTACCGGCACTCGATATAAATTAACTCATGTACTCCTCCCAATGCGTCTAAAAAAAAGATACTGTCTTTATCCCCCTTTTACAGATGAGGAAACGGAGACCAAATGGGTTGACAAGTTGCCAAGGGAAGAGAGTTACAAGTGGTAAAACGAAATTTGAACCCAGAAAGTCTTGCTATGACGATACCAGCATACACATTATACTACCAATGATTCCCACAAGGGCAAGGAAGCATGGAACACATTTAGAAGCTGATCTAACAAAGAATGTTTTGACTGTTTAAGGAGGCAAGCTTTATTTACCTGGAAGTTTTACTTTTATAGAAATACTTATTTCTCAAATGTTTGTATCTTTATGAAGATACAAACACACTTTCCAAGAAAAGTAAATACACTCAAAGCTTTTTCAAATACATTAAAAAATGGGAAAAAAATATAAATGTCCATTGGCCACTTAAGAAATGTGTATCACCCTGCAGTTGATGTCATGACATATACTTTCTCTAAACATAATAAGGGAAAGAAGGGCACATTTAATCAGCTTCATAATATATCATGTTAACTGTGATTTTTTCATAATTAAGGCATTAGTGATAATGACATAATCCACAGTCACAACTCTCATACTACAACTGAATCAAACTCAGAGGATTTATACATAATAGGTAGTTCACATACATACCCAAATATATTTAAATCCTTTCCTCAAAAGTTTTAACCAAAATAAATATCCAAGTGACTTTGAGATTAGCTAAAACGTGAATCAGTAAACTTCCTATACCTTGAATTGCAATACCATTACTCAAAAATGAGCAGTTTGATCATTTCTGGATGAGTGTACACAGCCTTACAGGTCCCCATGATTTTCCATGAAGTGACTCACAAAGGACAAGCTGACTTTGTGCTCGCTCAGAAGGTAGTCCCGCCAGGACACCATCAAAGCCTCAGGCGTGCCCAGTGGAAGCAAAGCTACCAGGTCCTCGGAGGCATGAAGGTCACAGCTGGTGGAGACATGGGAGGAGACGCCCTGCTCAGAGCTATGGCCGGAACAATGACAGATCGAGCGCCGAGCTTCGGCACGCAGTCCACGGAATGAACGAAAGATGAACGGAGGCCAGACTCTGACCGTGGCTTCCAATGGGGCACACTGGACAATCTACCCTCTCCTTCAGCATCTCTGAAGAAAATGTGATATAAAAACAGGAATTACTGATAATCATTTTACATTGGTTATTAGCAGTTAACAAAGCTACTTCTCAGCAGCCTAATCGCTAGCGGTCTTTCATGCAGGTTTCTTAAAAACGACAGCAAGGCTGCTAAACTGTGTTAACCTGCATCTTACAGGTTAATCTCATCCAAACGAGCAGAATCAGGTTGTAAACAAGAGAAGTGCCCGGGTTTACAAATGCGTTGATCGTGGGTTCAAGTCTTGCCCTGAATCCATTGTGGCTACATAATGCAAGGCAAGTGGCATGTGCCTCTGAGACTTAAAATGGAGCCAATCCCAGAACTTAACTTACAAAGCCGTTTGGGATTGCATAAGATGCATAAAAGGCTCAGCACAGAATGCCAGGTACAGTAAACACTTAAACATGCCGGCCAACTTTCACATTATTTTGAATTCTAAGAATGCCTGGATTCAATGGCACCAAGTGTACGTGTAAGTAAATGAACTTCGTTTCCCATTCTCTCCTCCCATTGGGTGGCTCTCAGACTGCACGGTTGCTCCATCCTCTTTCTGGTTTGTGAACAAAGAAAAGCCTGGTGAGATCAAGTAATTAAGGGTTCTTTTGTTTTTGTGAAATTGAGAGGAAGAGAAAAATCGCCAAGGTGAAGTTTCTTCACACTCGAGAAAGCAGACTGAAGAAGCTAATGTGGAATTCACTGGAATTTTTTCTGAACTGAGGTGCCTCGGATGGATGCACTCTCGGCCCGTGGCTGTTGAACAGGGTCACCTACACCTCCTGGGCCTGAACGGGGGTGTGAGAAGCTCATTGTTTCCAACAGACATCACAAACAGAAATGATCATGGAAAAGGGATAAAGTCAGAAAGCAGTTAAGAAACTGTAGGGTTAAGCAAAACCAGAAAGCACTACCACTTGATTTTTTCACATCTCTTTTAGCTTAACTAATTTTCATCTCAGAATTATAAATTACAGATATCTCTACAATCCAGACATTGCCACACAGTTGACACTCTCCTTCCCCAAGCCAATTAATGGTCATCTATTGAACTTCAGCCATCAACATCCCTTTCAATAAGGGCTTTTGTCAATGCCTTTACCGTCTGTGATGCAGTGAGGCAGATGCATTCCTGTTCAGTGCTGGGTGCTTGTAGGGGTCACCTGCAGACACATACTGTTTTCTTTAGGTTTCCTGGCAGAGATCCCTGCACAATCCTGGGAGAGACACCACCCTAACGTATGCCGGGCATCGGTCCCTTGAGAAGTGCCATGGGTTGAACTGTGTTCCCGCGAAAGTCCCACGTTGAATACCCCGTACCTCGGAATGTAACGGTATTTGGAGATAAGGTCTTTGAAGAGGTGATGGAGTTAAGATAAGACTGTCAGGGCGGGGCCCTAATTCAGTAGGGCTGGTGTCCTTCCAAGAAGAGGAAGAACAGTGGGGGGGGTGCAGACACAGAGGTAAGACCACGGAAGGACACAGCCAGAAGGCGGCCGTCTGCAGGCCAAGAAGAGAGGTCTCAGTGGAAACCCAACCTGACAACCCTCCTAATCTTGGACTCCAAGACTCCAGAACGGCAAGAAGTAAATTTCTCATGTTTAACCTCTCCACTCTGTGGTATTTTCTTAGAGCAGCTCTAGAAGGCTGATACAAGAATAGTCTCTGAGTTTCCGAGGATAAAGAAAGTCCTCAGTGACCACATCACTAAGTGCCACTAAGTGCTTTTACTATTTTAATATTACAGATAGTAAAACAAAAGTGATGACTAGGTAAAAGTGTGTGACATCAGAATTTACTATAATAGCTTTCTAATGTATCTCCCACAACCCACCTTTCCCATAGTTCAATAAATCCCACCTACCACTGTCAAAATAAACTTTTCCCAAAGTGCAGCCTTGACAAGGTTACTCGTCTGCTCAGAAACATCCAAGGCTCCTGCCGACCAAATGAAATTCTTCTGTGAGGCCCCGGAGATTCTGGCCCCAACGCTACCTTTCCAGCCACACCTGCCACAGCGATTCCTACACCTTCCACATACTCCCAGAAGGGCTGCCTGCCACCACCTGGACACTCGGGACTTTGCCCTACTCCTTGCCTTTCTTTGTTTCTGGTTTGGTTTGGTGTTGCCTTAACCTGGAACTCATGGACCACCAGAGCTCAGAAAGCTTCCAAAGGGTCTAAAAATCCACTGACATTATATGAAAATATATATATCTATATCTGTCCCCTATGTCTGTCGGGGGGTGGGGGTGGGGGGGTCTGTCCATAAAGTATCCAGCCATGTACTATTAAAAAATAGAGACATTTATTGAAGAAGACACAAGAAACATTGTGCATAGGGCAATGACACCCCACTCCCTTCAAAATAGGCACCTTGGGGCCTCACACACTTCTCCCAACTGCAGCACAACGTCCCTTCTGCTCTGGTAGCAGGAGCCACGGAACATAGTTTGCCACGACACATTTCATGCCAAGGTCCTGCATCAAAATCTCGGACACAGTAGTGTTTGCAATCCCAGATCAGCTCCTAGTTCTCGCTGTCAGTCGCCCGTCTTGGTTGAGTGCAGCCCGTACACGTTCAATGTTCTCAGGGGCTCTGCTTGCTGCAGGCTTTCCAGAACATGGACCACTTCCAACAGATCCTCAGCCATCTCTGAAGCGTTTTGGCCACACTTTTATTTGTGCTGCGCTCATCCCATCGTCCCTCAAAGCCGTCTGAATCATCTGAATAGTTTCCGCGGAGGAATGTTCAAGCTTAACACAAAATTTGATGCAGACTCATTGCTCTACTCGCTCAGTCATTTTGAATGTGAGAGTTACTCATGGTTACTCATCAGCATCTACCGCCCCCACTGACTAGTACAGTGAAGTCATCATTATTCACACGTATGCGTACTCCAGTCCGCTCTCCTTGCCTGCCAGGTGACATCAATGTCGCGCAAACCATTCTCATTATATTACCAATGTATGAACTTTCACCAGACTATATATATATATGTTTTTCCAGAAAAAATTCTCATAATTCTCATCAATTTTCAAAGATCTCGACAGTGCTGACTTTTACCTGAGCCCTGCGGTCCTGGAACACAGTGATGGCTGAGAAACTCCCCGCCCTTCGGTGTTCCAGGAAACAACTTGCCTCAAAGAGCCACCTCCCCAGGTGACTTAAATCTGACAGTCACCAATAACCCCCTTATCCACCTCTGACAAGACCAGACACTCCAAATTCCCATTCTCCGTCTCATAAATATCTATCTGAAGTGAATTGTCCCAACTGACCAATGTCGGCAAAGTGCCTGTGAACTGGACTTGACCAAACCTTAGTCAGGCTGTTCTTCCTGAGCACGGCCCGCCCTCAGCCAGAGCCGGCGTCACAGCACAGAGCAACCCCTTTCAGGGCCCCGCCTGCAGGTTTATGGGTTGAGTGTCATTCCTCTAAAAGAAACACCGAAGTCCAGATCACCAGCACCTCGGAATGTGCTCTTATTTAGAAACGGGGCTTTGTCAATGCAATTAGACAAAATGAGGTCACACGAATTGGTGTGGGCTCGACCCAATGTGGCTGGCATCCTGAGAAGAGGACAGGATATGTGTGTGCACCACACACACCACACCACACACACACACACACACCAAGACAGTGATGGAAAGCACTCTCAAAACTCCTCTCCATTTGGCTTGGGTTCTACTACCTTTACCTCATGGAAATTTGTCTTAGCTATTTTCCGGTAATAGCTAAATCTGGATTGTGGGGAAACTACTAGGCTAAGTTCATTTCCATTATTGCGGTATTTGACTACCAGGGAGGTCAGATCAAAGCCTGCTGTCCCCCAACCTCCTCTCACCAGCCCAGCCTGAGAATCCAGCAAGGACGCGGTGACCCAGTGCCCGAGTCAAGTCCCTCGACACAGCGCCCCACCGCAGGGCCGGCAAACTCCTAAAGGGCCCTGTACTCCTAAATGAATGGGTACTCAAAATGCAGATTCCTGAGTCCCAGTCCAACCTACTAAATCAGAATCTCTAAGGGCGGGGCCTAAGCACCTGCATTTGAGCAAGTCCCCGCGCCCCCCCCCTTGCCGACGGCAGAGCGTCTGAGTTTCCTGCTGTCCTCTGTCTCACAGAGGCCCGGCTGTGGGAAGCAAGGCGCGGCGCGCCCCTCGGCTATCGAGAGCTTCCTATTCACCTGGATATTGCACTTGACACGTCTTGCCCTGAATATACTGAACGTAACGTTCACCTCTTCTAGCCTAATTCCAATCTCTTTTCTTAATGTAAAATTTTTTTAATTGTATTTGTAGAGATATATGTAACCCTGTTTGTTGCAGCATTATGAGCGGTGGCCAACACACGAAAACAACCCAGGTACCCTTGAGGAGTGACTGGATGAGGATGTGCTACATGTATACGATGGAATACCACCCAGCCGTAAGAAAAGATGGAATCCTGCCATTGGCAACAACATGGATGGATCCTGAGAATATCATGCCAAGCAACATAAGTCAGACAGAAGAAGTCAAGAACCGCATGATTTCACTTCTATGTGGGATATAAAACTGAAAGCAGCAAGTGAACAAACAAGAGAAGCAAACAAAACCTCACAGTGGTGACCAGGGGTAAAGGGGTTGGGGCGGGAGTAACGGGTGAAGGGGGTCAAACATACGGTGACGGAAGAAAACTCGACTTTGGGGGGTGGATACACAAGGCAATATGCAGATGATGTATCACATAATTTTACATTTGAGATTAGCTAATAATTTCATTAATCAATATCACCCCAATAAATTTAACATTTAAAAAAACAAAAAGTAATAAAACAAAGCAAAAAAACCCAACAACATTGTTTTCTTTGCCTCAATCCCACGGTCACCCACTGAGACAAGATCAAGACTTGAGAACAGACCTGAGAGGCCAAAGTGAAGAAAGGACAGCCGGAGGCTTCCTTCCCGCCCCAGCCCTCACCTCCAGGAGCCAGATGCCCCGATGCTAAAAGGAAAGTCCCAGACAGATGCCTGATACCTGGTTACTCTCCATTAACCAGGGCACTGAGGCTTCACCTGAGTGACTAACAGCTAGGATGGGGCATCACAGAAGCACAAAGGTTCTGGGTGGAAACACACTACAAAAGTCTTTAAAATCCAACTTCCCAGCCATTGAGCTGCTTCATAAATGTTCTTCAGACAATGTTTCCCCCCCTTTCTATGGAATGTATTGGGGGCGACATTGGTTAATAAAAGTACACAAGTCTCAGGTGTGCAATTCCATACTTCGTCCTCTGTTCACTGCATTGCGTGCTCCGCACCCCCAGCCAAGTCTCCTTCCAGACAATGTTGGAAGCGTCAGGGGGACTGACGGGGCTTGTTGCAGGCGGCGGATCACCAGAGAGCTGTTCTCCCTGAGCACCCTGTCAACAGGTGGATCAGGGAGTGAAATAGCAGAGCGGGAAATAAGCATGTAACAAAATGGAAACACAAGCGTAAGTTGAACATGAAGTCAAAAAAGAGAGAGGAGCAGAAAAATGAAGCAAACCACAAGCGGCCTTAGTGGTTCCTAAATTCTGTGGTAGCAGCTCTGAGCTTGCATTGACGGAAGGGAGAAATTCTGCAGCAAAGAAATTTCCTGTCTGGGACCCCTCCCAAAAAATGCATGATATGCATCTAAGTCACTTCTCCCTTCAATAACAATTTACGAGGTTTTGTTAGTGTCTCTGGAATGATATAGTTTAAAAAGTTAAATAATGACTTTAAGAGACTTTCTAAACTTTTCCCTATAGCAAAAGAATAATCATCTCTTTCCACACCTCTAGCAAATTAACGGAGCATAAACGGGTCCCTGTCTTAAATATAGTAGCGTGGCCTGATTTTGACTAGATCAGGTATGTGTGCCCTCATGAGATCAGCAGTTTCCACAAGGACTAAAATAACCTTAAATCCTTGTTCGCTCTGCATTTTTTAAGGCTTGACATCCAGCCCTCCCTTGCGGGCAGCCCTGTGAGAGCCCGGCAGAGCTACCCAACACCTGTGTGTTTGTGTAGGTGCCTGGAGGCTACGCAAAATCATCATTCCAGACCAGGCCCTTTCATTGTATTCCTGCTGACGTTAGCTCCACGTCCTCTGAAACTGCAATTTCTGTGACTTCATTTTTAGTTGTTTCCTCGGGTTTTCAATAAGCGAGCAAGTCTCCTAAAGCACTTCTATGTGAGGGTGAGAATCCACTGTTATTTCATTTTCTTATATTGAGGATAAACAAGACTATATGAGAGTTTTCTAGGGTAATAGCATTTCTTTAAAATAGACCCCTAAGCCCAAGGCTATACAGAAATTGCAAGCAAACCAAAGAAAATCGTATAAAACAAATTCAGAAAAATCTGCTTCCCCAACTGTGGTTCTTGTTTATTTTATTGTCGTGGAAAATCAATGAGGGCTGGGAGAGGTTGTGGGGGGGGTGAGGGAGAGTAGAGAGAATATGAATAATTGAATGCAGACTGAGATCAGCTCCTATTCCTCCAAGTGTCCCTCTCTCCTCCTTCTAATCCCAAACTTTCTCTTGTAATTTCCTGCTTTTCACTTACCGCCATCTTCCTCCAAGCTCACTGGCCCCCGTACCCACCCAGCCTCTGCCACAGCTCAGACGAGCAGTCACCGCCAGGCGGGGTATGAAGGCCGCAGTCCCTGGGCCTGTCAGAGGCGAGGAGACAAAGCAGATGGGGCAGAGGCGCTCACGGCCAGAGGAAACCAACTCTGCCGGATTCGACAGAGAATCCACGCCGAGCCCCTTCTCAAAAACTCGGCAGGCGGTAAGTCAATGCGTTATTAGCTGGGAACACACACTGCGGAAGAAATAAGACTGCGTTTGAATCGAGAGGTAAGCCTGTCGGGTATGGCAGGGAAGTTGTCCCAAGAATATCAACAAATTCAATAAGGTTTGGAAGCGGGAACACCAAGAAGCCCCCCGAAAGACAAGCAGCAGAGTTCCCATTTGGTCGGACGGGCAGGAGAGAGTTGCGACACTGCCAGAGGAGAAGAGCTCACAGGCATGTGCAGGCTGGAGGGCTGTGCACTCTGCACCTTGATGACGCTGGTTGACCAGAAGTCTCTGTTTGATCCAAAGGCTGAGAGGGAAGCGGTGAGTGGTGGAGAACTACACCGGCTGCTCAGACCATTACATTCAACTCCATAAAATTGATCGGAAGCTCATATATACATTTTGTGAGCTAAGCAAAATATGTATAGATGGGCTTTTTAAAGTATATGGACAGGAGAACATAAATTTAATAGCTTTTCCTATTGGCTTGCACAACCATTACTTAAGGCCTTTTCTTTAGACCTTTTAAAAAATTCAAACACATTACCAAAAGCAGTTACAGAGAATCAAGCAATTACTGAGAATCAATGTGACTTTTATTGTAAAAGCTTAATAATAGGGAAGGATCGTGTCAAAACTATAAAAGAAGTAGCATTTCCCTGTCCCCCATTTGCCTGGTTGGGAAATACTAGCTTTCTGTGTATGAAGGTAAATCAGCAAATCCATACATTCAACAAGGAGAAAATAAAGACACAACATGGCGTGAATAAAACCATGATTGATCAGAACACCCTGTGGAGGAAGAGAAGCCTGCCTTAACAGGTGATGCTTTACAAACGGCACCTGTTCACTGAAAAAGCAAGACTCTTAGGGAAGCAAGCTGCAACCAGACAGAAGACAGAGGTGAGAAGGAAAAATAAGAACCATTCTGGAAGCCATTAACGTGCCAAAGTGAGCAGCAGGTTGCAAGCAGCGACTCGCAGGGGAAGGAGAGGAAGTCTCTCGCCCACAGGGAAATGGAGGGCAGCAGGTGGGAAGGACTAAACAGGAGACCTTAAATGTTGCAGCCGCAGAGACCGCCGAAGTGGCGAGAGGTGGCAGACTACATCTCCAAGATGGCACAGCAGTGGCTCCCATCCACATCCCTTCTGCAGGGTGACCTTGCCTCTTTCCCATCAGGAGGTACAGTCTTTTCTCTGCACAGTGAACGTGGGTGGGCTCCTGGCTGCTTCGACCAATGGAACATGGCACAGGTGGCCTAACATCAGTTCTGGGAAGGCTTTTACCTGGCCAGGTAGCTACTGCTTTCTGCCTCTTGGAAGGCAGCCACTGTGTCTGAAGTGAAACTATCCAGAAACCACTTTGACAAGCCCACACCACATGGAGATGCCCTGGAGTGTGAGACATCAGGGTCAGGGATGCAGGGCCAGCGGAAATAGACCCAGGATCACCAAGGCACCAAACTGAGGAGGAAGGGAGCCTTCTCAGCGGTGACTCCTCAGCCCTCGACACTCCACCTGACACCTGCTGGATCAGAGACAAATTCTTCAGCAGAGCCCTTGCTGAATTCACAGTCAAAAAAAAAAAACCAAAAAACAAAAAAACTCTGAGCAAAACAAAATGGCAGTTTTAAGCAACTAAATTTCAGAGCAATTTGTTGCACAGAAGTAGATTCCCCAAACACAGAGATCTAGTAAGAAGTTATAGAGAAGCAATTTTCAACAGATTTTGAACTGCTGAATCTTTTGTCCAGAAGCTATCTTATTCAAAACCTGAAAATATGAAACAGAAAAAGCAGAGCTGCTCTGATTTGGGGGGACAGGGTGCAGGAACCCCAAGAGCGTTGGGCTGTAAAACACATGACCCTGCAGCTGATGGGTTCTGAGCATGTTCACGGCACACAGGAAGTCCTAACTACGGCCCCTCCCCCCAAGGCATTGACTAGAAGCAGGTGGGAAGCTCTGAACCTCAGTGTCTGCAGCCAGCGGTGACCTGCTTCCAACAGCAGGAGCTGGAACGGGACACGAAAAGGTAGCTTCTTCCCCTGCCCCAGGGCCTGGCTGCAGACACTTCCACCTCCCACTTTGCATGCTTCCTCCAACATATTTTCGAATAATCTTAACAGGTGTTTGAAAGATACGTACCAGCAATCTGTCACCCTGCTCTTCCCATGTCCTCTTCCTTCCCCTACTTTTTTGCTCTCAGTGAAAAAAGGAAGAAAAAGCAATAAAAAATTGTCTTGTTGGGTGATTAGACTCTACATCCCAGCTCTCTAGATTTTATCCTAATTTTGCCAGTCACTAACTGGGGTCGCTGTGCCTCCACTGTGTACGCTATAAAATGAGTCTAATTATATATAATAGGACTCTACTCCCAGGATTGATCTAACACTTAGATGATTAATATGTGATAGTCAGGGCTCAATAAACGTTAGGTCATAATTACTATCCCAACTAAATCTCACAGTTTTCCTAATATTCTAGTAATGAGCAATTTATAGCTAACACCAGAGATGTGCCACAGATAATTATGCCTAAGCTCATTTCAAGTGCAAGACTCATTACATATTATAATTATTATTATTATTAGCCTTATCAAGGCTCTCTTTAACTTTTACTGAGAAGGACTTACTAAGGTGGCGTGGCAGCACTGTGGTCACTTGCTGAGGCCTCCCTGGGCAGAAATGCTAAGAAGCGCTTTCTGAATCATTGCCTGCATTGGGTCAGTCACATTAACAGCTCCAGGGCGCCGGTGGGAAAGAGGCAGCCCTTGGGGGGGGGGGCGGGGGGGAGGCAGCCCTCGAGCATCATGTGGAGTCTAGTGTGTCAAAGAGGCAGCGAGCCGGGGGCTCCCAACCCTCCCAAACCGAGAGTCTCCTTAGAAAGACGAAGTGCAAAGCAAAGGTCTGCGGAGCATCACGGTGTTGATTCGTCTGCCCTGTGTCTTAGCGAAGCTGAGACAAAGAAGTTCAGGTCTGCAAGGTCTGAGTTGGTCCCTTGGGGACAGCACCGGAAATGCAGCCGAGGGGCACTTTGAACGCCTAGCTCTCTAGGACCACACCTGTGCTGCCCTTATCTCTGAGATGTCGATGGCCATTTCTTCTTGATCACATATAGAAGACCCGTGCATTTTCAGAAAGGGCAACCAAAGAGTACCAAATGCGACATTCCCAGGTTTTATAGCTGTAGAAAATGTGTCTCAAGGTAAAAAAAAAAAAAAAAAAAAGGCACAGAATGTGTGTCTCTTTTATCAGCTCATTTAGGAGCACAATCTAGCTTTCCTAATTATTCTCCAATGTTTATTTTGGCAGGGTTAGTCCGTCTTCTATCTTAGCAGGTGACCACATAAAAAGCATGTTGATCTTAAACAGAATTTATTCATTCATTCAGTAACAACTCTACTGGGGGACCCTACACAACTCAGAGAAAATAAAAATCTCTGGCCAGATGTTTCAAATATGTCCCATTTACTTGTTGTACATAAATTACAAGCTAATACATAATTGAACAAAGGTTTTTTATGGATAGCATCTTATTTTCATACCTGCTGGGAAAAATCACTTGATGTCACTGGCTCGTCTGAAAAAGACCACATAATCTGTGGACCGGGCTTTCCCCAATGACACTATCTGTGGTCACAGGAGTGTCCCCACTGTCTCCTTGTCCCCAGCACTTCCTTGGAGCAGGAGCTTCTCCGGGAGCCAATACTGGCACTTGGAAGAACACGTCTGCCAAGTCACAAACTCTGCCTTCTACTCTACATCCTGTTCCCCAACTCCCTTGGAAATTCAGAAATGCTACTTAAATACGGAAAGAGAAGTTCTGCAAAAAGACACTTCAAAACACTAACGGAACTTCCTTGGGGAATAAAATCGATAGGAAGAAAGGAAAATACAGGAATTCTTACTTTATGCACTTCTACAGACTGAGCATTATTGTTCTCATAACTCAGAAGAAATTTAAAGAACTTTCTGGAGTCTGATTTTTTCACATTAAAGATGACAAAACGGGACCATAAACTAACTGATAAGAAGACAGCACTTCAGGCTCTTCAATCCTTCGGCACCAGAGATGCCTCCTGCACAGCTACCACCGGCACTTCCATTTCCACATCCTAGACAAGGATGAAGGGAAGGGAAGGAGAAGTAATTTGCTTACTCCCAACACCTCTCTTTCCTCACCTTCAAAATGGAAATAGTGACTGCGCCTACTTCATAGGGTGCTTTTAAGGATTAAATCGACTCCAAAAAATAAGTGACAACTGTAAGACATCAAATGTCAGCTAGAATTATTTTTATTATTGTCATTACTATTGATTCTGTATCAACCAATATAATATTTCTGCCAGTATTTTTCCTAACCCTACTAATATAAGCACTATAGCAGCAGTCCCCAACCTTTTTGACACCAGGAGTTGGTGTCGTGAAGGGCGATTTTTCCATGGACCAGGGTTGGAGGGAGAGACAGGAAGCAGAACTCAGGTGGTAATGGGAGCAGCATCCATGGATGGGGAGGAAGAGGGATGGGGACGCCTGCACTATAGGACATCTTGAGCTAATATATTCTGTCAAAATATAGAGCTACAATTAAATATATCTCTTTGATTAAAATGTTAGTGCCAAAGGCATTGTCACTGAACACAAGATAATGCTGTTAGCTGATAAGGACAGAAAGTCAAACAGTGTATCATTTCAATACCAAAGCAATATTCACGAAAGAATGGCAACATCCAGGGGGCTCGGGAAAGCCTGCTCCTAAGGAAGGCTGTGCAAATTAAGTCACTCCCGTTTTCTGTTACCATGTTACAAATCACTGAGTAGGAGACTCTGGCACGTGCAATCTAAAACTAAATGAACATTAACTATAATATATCACTTGCATACTAAAACATCCGGCGGCTTACAAAGCAATTTGTAATTGAGACCAAATGAGGGAAGCATTTCAGGAACTCGTCCACAAGCAATTAATTACCAAGGCTCGTCTCCTTGATAAAGCACTAACAAACGTCTGTACCTGCAAAATTCATGTGCAGACTTTACTTCTTTCCAATCAAAACTCCAACAGGACTTTTGGGGGCATAGGGTAGGGATCACTCACTGAGCAACAATAATTTTCACATAAAAAGGGGGAGGATAAGAGCATTCTGAAAGAATTACAAAGCAGCAAGCACTATTTTACTGGTGCTAACTAACATAGGTCCAGACTGAAATAGAAATATCAGTCCAGAAAGATGTAAAGTAGGAAACAATCCAGTATTTACCACAAAGTGTTAACATTTTTCTTACCTGAAACAATCAGGAAAACACTCGGCCTAAACATAAATGATCAAAAAGACAATTCACAAAATAAAAGCTCTAAAAACTGAGCAACCGTAGGGAAATATTCAAGCCCACCCGTAGTGAGAAATGCAAATTGAAACAATATGTCCTCTTTCCCTGTTACATTAGCAAAAACAAATAAACAAATAAATAAGTATTACCATTCGGAATGCCAGCAAGAGTTCGGTGAAACGCTCTTCCTAACACTGCCCATCTATGACACTGCAATTGGTAAAAGCCCCTGGGAAACCTATCAGGCAGTAAGCGAACAAATGGCATCATATAGCTTTAATTTAATATGGAAAGGCTATCGGTCCAAAGTTGAGTATCAAAATGGTAAATTTGGAGAAAACAAGGTATGACATAAGAGGAACAGTTAGGCCAGTTACAGTACGTAGAATATCACAACCACTAAAACTCATAAACTCTCCAAAGAGAGATAGAAATATGTAAATAATGGCAGGATATAAAAATAAATGTAGACCATTATGACAACTTTAATAAAAATTTTTTGAACAAATTAAATAGAGGATAAGCCAAAAATTATAATAGTTCAAGTTACAATTTTTTGCCAAATTTTGTATGACATGATGATGTGATCTCGCTTTGTAAGGAGGAAATTGAGAGGCAGGAGGTAAAATGTCCCTAGTGATACATAGAAAGAGGCAGAACCAAGAATGGAACTCAGGTCTTCTCCCTCCCAGTCTGAAATCATTCTACTCTCACCAAACCACTACAGGATGTCTTACTTGATAAATTTAGAGAAATGACTTTTCTTACGCAGTTAGGTTGCATTCAGGCTAATTTTGAAGTTTTGTGATTTTACTTTTGAATACACTGTACCCCCCAAAAAGAGAAAAACAATAAAACAGTACTTTTTATAATAATATAATCGCATTTATTTTTGGTGAATTATTTTCTCTTTAGAATTCATGAAGTAAGGCTCCGAGAGAAGCCATGTTTTCTGGAAGAAAACAAACTGGCATTTACTGCCATTTCACAGGCTGGGTAGAAATGAGACCCAGGGAATTGCCCGTCTTTTCTGTTCTGGTGGCTTCTCAAGGCTGCCTGCCCAGAGGAGTCTGTCATCACCATGGCAACCTGGCACAGCATCCTCCAGGGAGGCTGGGAGGAGGGGGCTGCCTCCCTCACCAGGCTCACACTGGCCCGTCTGTTCATCCTGTTTCCTCACTTGAAATGCCCTTTTCCCTTCTGCCAGAGCATCCCCCCTCCAATCCTTCTCCGTAACTTTCTAGAACAGCAGTGACCCTCTTCTCTGAACCACGTCTTTTAACATTTGATTGTCAGCTGAGGTTCATCTCAAGCCCAGGGCGGCCAGTGGCAGTGGCAGCATTGAAAACGATTCTGTGCAAGGTTAACAGTCAGTCCTTTTTAAAAAGGCAGCTACACCCATGATCAACACAGCAAAATACTTTTGTTCTTCCATGCCGCCCCGGGCACCCCCAGGGCTTCCCCTTTCAGCCCCCTCCCCACCCCTGCCCTCCTTGCCCTGGACACCCTGGCTTTTCCTCTGTGAACCCCTTGATCTCCCCACACACTGGGCAACTAGGGCTTAATGCCTGGAGTGGCACGGGGACCTCCAGCCAGTGTGGGCTCTGATCCATCAAACAATACCAGATGTGAAGTGTTTTGACAATAACACCTTTCTCTGAAGGCCTGAGGTTCGGCAGGAAAAACTCCCACATTGATTAGCAGCGCTTGCCAAGATTCTTGAAGAGGGACGCGAACAGACCTGCTGAAAGGTGCTGATCTGATTAAATGGTCTTCAGGACTCAGTTTGGCCCTGCAGTCTCATGGGAAGTCTCCCTGTCTTTACTCCCCAGTGAGGAAAAGGGACGGCAGGAGGAAGGGGGAGAGGCAGAGACAGTCAGGGGGAGAAGGGGAAGACCGCCCACTGCAGAGTTGGGACGGTCACGTATGTTTGGTGAACAGGCCACACGGCCCATCTGTTGAGCAAGCTGCCCATTTTAACTCATCAGATCTTAACCCTTTCGTTTCCTACTTACAGGGCCCATAAGAGCACCATTTCCTCAGGTGCTCTGTGCAATAATAATTATATTAATAACAACAACAGCAAAGACAATGCTTTTTACAGTATTCACCACACAACAGGCACTATTCTGTATACTTTACACGTGATTCACTTACTTAATTGTCCAAAAACACTCTGAGGTTTGTCTTATATAAAAATATTTTTAAATCATATATTTACTTTATATTTTTATTTTATATTAAGCATGTGTCAAACCAGGAACTGAGGCTTGGAGAGGTTAAGTAATTTGGCCTCCATTACGTAACTCAGAAGGGCAGGGCCAGGATCTGAACCCAGGCAGCCTGACTCCGGGGGACACATTCCGCCATGACACACTGCAGTTCCTGCAAGGCACTGTTTGCTGGAACAAAATGCTTGCATCTGCTTATCAAACTTGGCATTTTCCTGAGTGAAGCAAAATGAGAGCAGCTTCCTGACAAACCCCTGAGCCGCATCATGCACGGTTCTCCCCAGACGGAGCAGCTGTGCTCAGCCCCAAAGAAACTCTGAGTCAGAAGCGCTCTGTGCTCCTCCCCTTGGTCCAAAGCCAGGCAGGTGGACAGAGCTGCCAAGTCATAGGAAAAACCCATTTCCCCTGGCAGAAGGGGGTTCATTTCAGGACCAACAGATAAACAATAGCCACCCCCAGAGCACCAGAAAGAAAGAAGAGAGAACAAGGAATGATGAGTAGGGAAGACAAAGTCAATCAGCAGAGAGTCAATAATGAGGAAGGACCTAGTACACGCCTTGAATTTTAAAGACAGGGAAACTGAGGCCCAGAGAGAGGACTGAGTTTGTCCAAGAGCACAATTGATGATAAAACTAATTAAATTCAAGTTTCCTCATCTCTACGCTAACATTCCCCAAATCATGCTGCATCAGGTCAGCTAAAAAAAGTATGAAGGGGTGCTGTGACAGGATCTACTATCTGTTCCCCCAAATCTGTTTTGCTCCTCTTCCCAAAGCACCGACAAACGACATTTCCAGCCTCCCTTGCAGCTAGATGTGCTTATGTGATTGAGGTGTAGCCAATGGAAGGGGAGCTCATCATGCTCAGTCTCCTTCCTGTGTGAACTTGGATAAGATTACAGAGCTGTCTTTACCCTGGTTCTTGAATGACTAAGTGGAGCAGACACCTCTGGGAGAAAAAAAAAGTAATCATCATCACCTGGAACTGGCCTATACTATCATTATTATATGAGTGAAAAATACACTTTTCACAGGCAATGGCATGGTGATTACCAGCAATAAAGGGGACTGGGAAGAGGTAGAAGAGGGTAAAGGGGGTATAAATGGTGATAGGAGACTTGACTTTGGGTGGTAAACACACAACACAATATACAGATGATGTATTTTAAAATTGTACACCTGAAACCTATATAATTTTGTTAACCAATGTCACCCTAATAAATTCAATTTTAAAAAAAGAAAGAAACTTTTGTGAGGAGCCATTACATGCTTGGGTCAATTTGTTACCACACCTATCCCACCTAGTTAAGGAAAAGTTCCAGCTGATCTCCCCCGACCTCAACACACACACACACACACACACACACACACACGCATGCACGCATGCACGCACGCACACAGAGTTGGCAATCAATTTATAAAATGGTAATACAATGTTTACCCAACCCTATGAGTTTAAACTTGTTGTATGGAGAATTTAAAGTTACAAAACCTAACAGGCCTCATTTTATTTTGTTTTATTTGATAATTAACTCATTAATCATTAGTTTGTTTGACTGTAGACATGCTTTATTCTTTACTCTTGGCCCACAGGCATGTGCCGGGCAGGGCCAGCTCACATCTGCTTGCTGATTGTGAAATTTTCAGGAATCTTGTGAGTTGGCTGTTACACACAGCCATTACTAAAAATTAAATCCAACGAACTGACAAGTAAATAAATTACTTTAAAAGCAAAGGTAATAAATACTGAAACCTCATCTCTTCCTAATTATTTTACCATGTTATTATCATCTATGCTCTTGAAGTTACCTGCACCTATGGGATCTGAATGATGAAATTCTATAAAGGGCACATAGTACACACCTCTTCCCAGCTCTCTGTTCTGAGACCTCACCTTGGGAGCCTGAAATCAACTGTAGTGGGAGTATTTACACCACAGAAATTGGCAAATGTTACAAATCAGGGCTTTTTTTCTGTAACTTCAGTTGTCAAATATTTACCACTGCTCTTAAGAAAGAAAATCATGCCTAAACATCATCCTTTTAATTATTTTTTTCTTTTCCTCCTGCCACTCCCTCCCACCCCAACCACCCCCACCTCCCTCCTCTGATTCCACCCCTCCTTGGTTTTGTCCATGTGTCCTTTAGAGTTGTTCCTTTTAATTATTTCAAACAAACATGGAGGCGTTTGACCTTTAGGTTAACACAAAATATGATCATTTTTATTTTGTACATTTTACTTAATTTCAAAAATTACTAACTTCCTTTAAGAAAATTACTTAATGTTACTACCATGAAATAGTCACTAGGATAAATGCCACATAAGACACATTGGTGGAAACTTAACGTCATTATCTATTTTCTATCAGAGGACACATTTGCTGACCAGGATTTCTCTTCCTTAAATGATGAGCAATCCTTTAAAACCGAAAGCTGACATAACAGGGGAATAAATTGCAGGGACTTGTTTATATGTTTATTCTTTCTGACTGATCTATAGATTCCAAGCAAACCTAGTCACAATCCTAGCAGCCTTTTTTACAGATATTGAAAAAAACTGATTCTAAAATGTATGTGAAAATATACAAAAGACTGAAATAACCAATTGATTTGGGGGAAAATGAGTTAGAAGACTTACATTATTTGATATCAGAACTACAGGATAGTACAGATCACCCACAGTAATCAAGGCAGTATAGTACCAGCCCGAACGACAGGAAAATAGATCGATAAAACACAGAATCCAGAAATAGACAGACACATTTGGTCAAATGATTTTTGGCAAAGGCTTCAGGGTCATTGAATAGAAGAGTAATTTTCTTTTCAATAAACGGTGCAGGTTGATTGTACGTCCATGTGGCAGACACTCCTTGGTGCATCTCAGCTCATGTCGGTCTGCACATTTTGATGTGCAATGTGCATGAGCAGGAAGGTAGAAAGAGGGGCTTTTAAAAATGTGTGCCATCCCATGGGATAGGAACTTCATCTCCATCAGAATATGTAGGACTATTTTCTGTTCTACTTATTTCAACTCTTTATCCACTGGCATCTGCTAAACCTGCGGCCAAAACTCTAAAATAAAATAAAAATACTAATATGAACTATATCCTTTCGTTTCTCTGTCATATACAGGCGGCCCCTAACTTAGAACGGTTCAGCCGATGGTTTTTCAACTTCACGACGGTGCGAAAGGGACATACGCCCAGTAGAACACGCACTTTGGCCTCGGATCTTTTCCCAGGGAAGCGACATGCAGCGCGATCCTCTCTCCTGACGCTGGGCAGTGACAGCCAGCCGCAGCTCCCAGGCAGCTGCATGATCCCGGGGGTCAGGAAGAGACCCTCCCCAGGGCACTGCGTTGCCAGCGTTTTGGGGATATTGTGTTCCAAGCATATTTAAGGCAGGCTAGGCGAGGCTGTGATGTGCAGTGGCTGATCCAGACGTAACCCCACTTTAAGTCAACGAGCATCTGTAGCCCCCCTGCACCCCATCATTTCTTTGGAACCAACTATCTGATCTTATCTACAAACTGTGTTGATGAAGTAATCTAATTCAATGCACTTCACAGATTAAGAAAATAAATTCCAAAGCATTTAAGTCACTAACTCCCCCCAAAAATAAAACCACAAGGCCAGGTGTCAGGTGTCTGCTCCAGCGGTTTCTCGGAGAGTCTCTGGGACCACCCTGACCCACCTGCAGCAGAGCCACCTGCAGAGTCCCTGTGACATGGGGGTCCCCGGGCCCCATCCCTGCCTTCAGAAGGGCAGTCACTGGAAGGGGGCCTAGCTTTCCACACTCAACACGCTCTCCATGCGGTTCTAATGCAGACTGAATTCAGGCACCTCGGAGACCAGACCATCGGCAAAGGCTGCAGGGAAGCAGGTGGAACCAGGACGAGGCTACGGGAAAGCCATGTTCAGAAATGAGGAAACACGGTTTATTAGTACAGCGCCAATTGTCTTCACTCGAATGGTTTTTTACATTTTGAAATGTCTCCTTCCAAGACTCAAAGGCAGTCAAAGAATAAGAACACAGAAGGGAATCCCTCCGTATGTTATAAAACCAAAAATATGCTTTCGAGGGATTATATTTACATCTGGAAAGTGGCTAAGAGAAAAGCTCCAACAAGACTAAGGCTTCAGGTTCAGTCCTCACAAAACCCAAGGAACTGGCCACCGAAGATCGAAGCCAGGATGCCGAAGTGAGAGCTCAGCGTCCCGGCACGCATGCCGGCCCTGCGCTGGACTCAGGGGTCCACAGAACTTGCACCTTTTCACTGATTGAGTAACCTGCTTCCTCTTCCAAGGGACAGCCTCCATTTGAACTTGGATCTTAATTAGCAACAGAAGTTTATGTAAGATACCTTGCAGAAAAATAACACTGAGAAAGAAAGAGCCCTACCCCCCAGATCCCGACACCCATTTCTTCCCACTCTTCAGTGTACCTCTTAAACCGCAGCACCATACAGAGGCCATTTGAAGAGGTGACAAGACAAAAACAACTATGAAAGGCTAGGATCAGCCCAGGTGTGCCTTCATGAACTGGTCAACGCAACCTGATTCTATTCTGGAAGGTCTTTTCCTCCTCGGTTCTGAGCTCTGATTTGCATATTGCAAAAATACATTTCAATATGATCCTTCCCACTCAGGAAATCATAGCTTTGTTGAAAGGATTAATATAGAATCTGCCAAATTATTTAAAGATAGGTGAACAGTGAGCAAAACAGTATCATCAGCTGACACGGGAGAAGAAAGTGGCTCACCACGCTCCTTATGAAAGTTCATAGAAAGTTCATAGTTCAGTCACCCTGGTAAACACCCAAGTGCGCACGTCCATGGCAAACAAACAGCTTTTTGTTGGATCAACAATTCTGAAGAATAAGACTAAAGAAAACATTCTGGAGGAGCACATAAAGTCACGGGATTAACAGAAGGTTTGGTGGACATTATTCTCGATCATCAGCCCGATGACAAAATGAAGAATCGGGGGTTCTGCTTCCTTGACCACCAGGCTCACAGTCAGCAGCACCAGCCAAGCACCAGCTGACAAGCAGGCAGGGAAAGTATGGGGAATGGAGTCACAGTGGAACGAACGGGCGGGCCCTGCGGCAGAACCAGACCCAGAAGTCATGGCTGAGGTGCTAGTTTTATTTGTGAGAAACTTGGCTACCACAGTGACCGATGGAATACTGGAAAAGTCATTTTCTGAATTTGGAAACCCTGGAAGGATGAAGAAGTGGAAAGATGATGCATTTGTACACTTTGAAGGCAGAGGAGCAGCTGTTGAGGCCATGGATGGAATGCATGGCAAAGAAATGAAGGGGAGGAAATCGAAAGCCTCAGCCAAGCCATCGGACAAGGAAAGGAACGAGTGCCAAGATGCTGGATGGGCCTCCAGAAGCACGGCGCATGAAGAAGATTAGAGGCGGGGGCCATGGTGGGGGCCAGGGGGCCGGGGCGACTCTCCAGATTACTAAGGCTATGAAGGTCACTATGATGAGTACTATGGTCATGATTGTCACAATTGTCATGGAAGCTACCACAGGTCTGATGATGGCGATGCAGGAAGAGGAAGAGGAGGAAGAAGGGGAGGGCAAGGGGCTCCACCTCCACCACCACCAAGGGGGCAGGGAGCACCACCCCCGAGAGGCAGAGCTGGCTATTCACAGAGGGGCACCTTTGGGACCACCAAGAGGCTTCTGGGGTGGCAGACGGGGTCCTGCCCAATAACAGAGAGGCCATGGTTCCCACAGAGCTCAGAGTAATTATGGGGGCCAAGTAGGAGGCAAGAGAAAGGCAGACGGGTACATCCACCCTGGTTCCAAGCACCGTCAGACCAACAACTAACAGAACTGGGGTACTGGGGTCCCACCCATCACTCAGCAGCTGCTTCAGCAAGGTGGTGACTATTTCGGTAACTACGGTTACAATAATGACAACCAGGAATTTTATCAGGATCCTTATGGGCAACAGTGGAAACAGTCAAGTGACAGCTTGAAAATAGTATTGGCAAGACAGGACTGGCTCTGGATCTACTACATTCTACAAAGCAAATTGGCTTAACTGTTCATTTTTATGTAGCAATTTGCTGCCATTTGTATTGGGCTGAAGAAATCACTATCGTATATATACTCAAGTTCTTTCTATTATTTCCTCCTTTCATAAATGCTGTTGGACATTATTGGGCTTGCAGAGTTCCCTTATTCTGGGGATTGCAACGCTCTTATCGTTCCAGGCTTCATTTTAGCTTCCAAACAAGCAGAGCACACTGTTAAATCATGATTTTGTAGAACTTTGGTTTTGCACAGTTTCATTTTTTGGATTTGAGATAGGTCACATGGGAGTATGGAGTATGCTGGAAATAAAAATATGAGCTAGTTGCTTTGTCTTAGTAGTTTCCAGAAATTAAAGCAAACAAATTTAAGTTTTCTTGTATTGAAAATAACCTTTGATTGTATGTTTTGCATTCCTAGAAATAGGCTAGCTGTGTTTTTAAACTGTTATAATGTCACACCTTTTTGAAATCTGCCCTACAAAATGTGTTAGCTTAAACTTCAAAGCCGTGACAACTGGTTCTTTGATGTGATTGAATTTCCAATTTTTTGTTCATGTAAGATTTCAATAAAACTCAAAAATCTAAAAAGATTGTGTATATTCAAGGTATACAATGTGATGATTTGACACACGTATACACTGTGGAATGGTCACCACAATCAAGTTCATTACCACATCCATCACCTCCTTCTACGGTGCTGAGAACACTTCGAATCTTCTCTCTTAACAACTTTCAAGTTTATAATACAGGATTGTTAACTGCAGTCACCATGCTGTGCTTTAGAGCTCCGGAATTTATCCACCTTTTACCTGAAAGTTTGTACCTTTGACCACCCCCACCCCTGGCAACCGCCATTCCTCTCTGTTTCTATGAGTGCAATTTTTTAGAGTCTACATATAAGTGAGGTCACACAGTATCTGCTTTTCTCCATCTGGCTTATTTCACTTAGCATAATGCCCTCCAGGTTCATCCATGTTGTCACAAATAGCAAAATTTCTTCCTTTTTATGGCTGAATAATATTCCATTGGGTATATATCATATTTTCTTTATCCATTTATTCATTGACGCTTAGTTGTTTCCCTATCTTAGCTATTGTGAATAATGCAGCAATGAACATGGGAGTGCAGATATCTCTTTAAGACACTAATTTTGGGGGACTTCCGCCAAGATGGCGGCATAGGTGGACGCACTGCACCACCGCTCACAACCAGAGAGTTTAAACAACGAACTCAATAGCGAAAAATAAACAACCAGAACGGACAGAATCGAACTGAAGGGAAGTCCGACACCCAGGAAGTTGGGGAGGACGTACACCCAGGCCGGTAAGCAGGGCAGAACCGAGCGGAGGAGCCGAGTGAGAGGCAGTTTGCCCGGAGGAACTCACCCCGCGAGCGCCTAAACAAAACACTACCCCGAGCAACGGTGAACCTCGCAGGCCGGCGGCGTAACCGGAGAGGCCAGTGGGAACCAGCAGGGCCGAGAATGGCAGAAAAGGCAGTGGGGAACTGGGGAGCAGAGGGTGATAGGGAGCGGCGGTGAACAGCAGACGCCATTGCTCCCTCCCAGGCCCCGCCCCCAGAGGAAACTTCACAAAAAAGCGACCCAGGTTGCCAGGCACCGACAAACACCTAAGGCTCCAACAGGTGCGCCAGGATAAAAAAGAATGAAAATGGCCAAAACGAAAGATCAGAACAAATTACAACTAACGGACGAAGAGATAGCCAAATTAACAGATGCCCAGTTTAAAACACTGGTAATCAAGATGCTCACAAAACTGGAAAAAATAGTTGAACAAATGAACAATACGATAAAGATAATGGAGGAAGATTTACAGGGAACCAATAGGGAAAAAAAGGAAGCTGGGACTCAAACCAATGGGGTGGACCAGAAAGAAGAAACAAGAATTCAAAAAAATGAGGAGGGACTCAGGAACCTCAGAGACATTTGTAAACGACCCAACATCCGGATCATAGGGCTGCCAGAAGGACAAGAGGAACACCAAGAAATTGAACGTA
>PVJI01022913.1:0-24467 GCA_004026765.1 Micronycteris hirsuta
CTTTATCTTTAGTTTAGTTCAAGGAGTTTCATGTCTTTAATTCATTTTGAGTTAATATTTTCTATATCTGTGGGAAATGCATTGAAATTTTGACAGGGATTGCTTTGCATCTGTAGATCCCTTTGAGTAATATGGATGTTTTAATAATATTAATTCTTCCAATCCAAAAACATGGACTATGTTTCAATTTATTTGTGTCTTCAACATTTTTCATCAATATCTTATCATTTTCAGTGTATAGATCTTTAATCTCCTTGGTTAAATTTATTACTACATATTTTATTTTTAATGCTATTGTAAATTGGATTGCTTTTTTTATTTTTCTTTCAGATAGTTCATTGTTAGTGTATTGAAACAGAACTAATTTTTTCATATGGTTTTATATCCTGAAACTTTATTGTATTTGTTTTTTAGTTCTAACAGTTTTTTTATGAAGCTTTTATATATATACACATATATGTATAAATGTATGAATATATTCATGTGTAATCATATCATCTGCAAACAGATAACTTTTCTTCTTTCCTTTCAATTTTTATTTCTTTTTCTTGCCTAATTGCTCTGGCTACGACTTCTACTACTATATTGAATAGAAATGACAAGAGTGAGCATATTCATTTGACCGCTTTAAAGTGTGTACAAGTCAGGGCCATTTAGCACAGTCACAATTTTGTGTAACAATCACCACTCCAGAACATTCTTATCACTCCAAAAGAAGACTGTACCTGTTAAGCAATCACTTTATTTTCTTCTCCACAGCTCCTGAAAAACATTGATCTGCTTTCTGTTTCTGCGGATTATTTTTCTATTCTGGACATTTCATATCAATGGATCATATAATAAATGACCTTTAGTGACTGGCTTTTTTCACTTAGAACAGCAAGGTTTGTTCATGCTGAGGCATGTCTCAGTGCTTCATCCCTTTTTATGGACAGATATAGAAATGTTTCATTTTATGACTATACCACATTTCGTTTACCCGTTGATCTGTTGATGGGCATTTGGATTGTTTCTACTTGTGTTATTATGAACTTTCATGTGCAATTTTTTGCTTGAACACTTATTTTAAATTCTTGTGTATATTTCTAGGAGTAAGATTTTGGGGTCATATAGTAATTCTACATTTAATTTATTTGAGAAACTTCCAAACCTATTGCAGGTTCTAAACTGTCTTGTACAGGCTCTGCTTTGTCTGATAGCCTTATCTCTAACCTCATTAGCCCCTTTGAAGTACTCATTATCTGCTTTCCTAGAACCTCACTTCCTTCCCTGCACTGTAGCACAGGCTGCCTCTCTGGGTGCTTCTCTACAGAGTGCCTTGTGGTACTGCGATTGATGGGCACACAGGCATCACTCATCAAGTAGCTCCATGTATCTGTCATTATAACCACTTTTTCCCCAAATGAGGTAGGACTGTTTTGGACAAATGCATTGAATGAATATTCAAAGCATTAGGTCAGGTGGGCTTAGACAAATAAAATAGACTGATAGGTTGACTAAATGGTATTTTTGAATGGTGAATCACATGAATGGGGATGCAGTTCAGCATGAATGAACATAAATCCCCTTACAGTGTCAAGTTTATGGATATTAGTTGTGATCACTTCTCATTGTAGAATCTTAAAAGTAACTTAACCTGCTTTTTTTTTAAACCAAGTACAGTGTGGTCAGGAAAGGGTAAGAAGCTTACTTTAGACCACTAAATTCATTAGTGTGTTGCTTTGCTACTTATTAATTAGTTCACTCATACACAAATCATCTTACTTTAATTGGCTTGATGCATATAATGAAGGTTTTGTCATTAGACCTCCTTAGCTATTAAATGTATGTATTCCATCATCCCCAACTCCACCCACCTCACTCCTTCCCCTAACACAATCTCTCACTCTCTGTCTCCCTCTCTATCCATTGCACTCTTAAAAGGAGAAGCTGCTTCAGGTTTGCTTTTTCCTGACATATTTATTACAAGTTGGATACTCTTGAAAGTAAATGTAACTCTTAATCACAAACTTTAGACCCCTTCATCAAAAGAGGTGAGAGTCAGGCGCTGGTCTAGGACTCAAACTAAAACTCATATACTCATCCAGAACATGTATTTGTCTTTTGCTTAGAGGATATATAGTATTTATTATGTTAATCATACTGTGGTAACAACACTGGGGGATGGCAGAACTTTTGGATTTTGGCAAGCCTGGGTCCCTGCTCCCGTTCCCTACTCCTGCTATTATTTTCTAGTTTCAATTTAAGCTGTAGTCCTTCAAATGGAGATAGGCCAAAAATGAGACTTTTCTGTAGCGTAGAAATAGGCAGCAGGAGAGCCCCTTGGTGCCTTATATTGGCACATTATCAGCTACAGAGGCACAGATCTGACCAAATATCCAAGCCTCCTGATGGGCCTGGTTAAAGAACATGAGACTCTGCAGGGGAAGCTAATGCAAGAGAATTGGGGGTCACGAAAGAAAGACATTTTGATTGAACAATCGTAAGTTCCCAAAGAAAGCACAGAGTATGAAAGTACAAGTCCTGATGGAATTCTTTGATTGTTTGATTTTAAACAGTATGTTTATAGAAGATAGAATGAAAGAATAGATAGAATAGAAGATGGAATGAAATATACTATGTGGAGATAAGAAAGAGCTGTGGCACAGACTTACGTATCTGATCCCCATCTAGTGCACTGGCTGGTGAACATGCTGGTGACCACTGAAGGGCTATGGTAGGAGCTGCGGAAGGGGAGGCCCTGTCCTCGGAACTAATGGTTTAGAGGTGACACATGACAGTGAGAGCAAAAAAGCTTGCTTCCAAGTTTGCTCTTCTATTTTGTGTTTATTTGAATGAACATTCACCTGAGACATGGGACTGAGGGTGCAGCAATGACTCAGACGAGGCATTCAGAACAGGGGGAGAGCAGGCAAAGGAAGAAGAATGCCTCTCAACCAGTACAAGGATGAAGATCACAATTGGCAAAGAGATCAGAGGCAAGTTTAGTGGCAACATCTTTCCAGTTGATAGGCTTCTCATATCCCAGAGTACTGAGGTTTCTAACAAATGTAGCCATGAACCAATGTTAAAAATTTTTGAGTAATCATAAAAAATGTGTGAGGTGCTGGGAGATTGAAGATGGTGAATGGCATTTTCTACTTTCAAAGGGAGCAAGAAAATGAATTCTGAATATTAACAGGTGGAGACTGTGGAGTCAATTTTAGAAGAAAGTGTGTTTTGATTGTTAAAAAGTTGTCTTACTATAAGATGAAATAGTAATTACTGATCTGCCCTGGGCTCACCAGGAAGAATGGCATGCTAGACTAGGCCAGTGTTTTCTTTGAAATATCGTTAGATTGGTTGATCAGGGAAATGTCATAAATATGTGTTGGGACTTAAAGCATTTAGTAAGCAACTTTAGGCAAGACAGAAGGTGTATTAAATAGCAGTTAGGAGCTATAGTCATTGTATGGAAGTTAAGGGATGGCTGGACATCAGTCAAGGGAAGTGTTTCTCAAACCAGGTTGCTGGGCTTGGCCTCAGACCCTGTTTTGCTTAACAATTTGGTGTTTGTTTGTTTCCTGGGTAAAGTCATTGAGGGCAATTACCATCAAGGTTGTTTATGAGGAATTTTGAAATCCAGGTAATAACTGAATCAGGGTCCTCAAGGATCTTGAGAAATCAAAACACTAACATAGCTACGAGGCAATTAAAAATTATGATAATAACATAGGGCCTTTAATTAACTATAAATTCACTTTAAGTAGGCACTGTGATTTGCCACCAAAACTATCTAATGGGATTCTCAAATACAGAAACAGAAATCACTATAGTTTGTAGAATCATGTTCAAACTGTCTTTAGAAAATATAACTTAACCCAGCATTCCATGTGCTAAAGATATACTGATCCATCAGCATTGGATCAAACAGAAAGAAATCTAAAAACAACTTATGAATGATTGACAGAAGCAGGGAAGCTACAATGCTACCCCAGGAAAGAGGGAGTCCCTGAACTGGAATGTTAGATATTTAAATTAGACACCACTTCAAGAGCTTCCAGTGGGTTCGGAACTAGATGGACTCTTAGCACCTCTCAAACTTGAGAGAAATTCTTTTATACTACAGATGTTTCTTGTAACCAGTTACGTGCTGTTTTCAGAGAAGGAACGGATTAGCATTTGTTCTTAACTAAGAATAATTAATGAAATCATCTCAGTTTTATAGTTATTTAAGAGTTCTAACAGTCTAATTAGCCCAAGCTTTTTCTTTCCTTATTTTAAAAATTTTGATTATAAAACATATTACTAATTAATAAAATGAATTAGATGACACACCATTTGAAAGTGACCCTCTGAACTCCTCAGATAACAAACACAGGATAAGAATTTTGGGGCTGTGAGGCCAGCGAGTTTCCTTGTTTGCTAGAAGTAATTGTTAATCCAGAAAGTTCTTGGATTTTTGTTTTTTCCCTCATTTTATTTTGGTGTGATAGTCCTGCTATAATTAATACATATGAAAGTTTCCCTTATAATTTTCTTTTGAAATCAGTCTGCTGAGTACTTTTCAATCACATAATTTCAGATAAAAGTGTTAGTGCTAAGCTGATTGAGAGGTGAATAATCAAATATTTATTGAATACTAGAAAAGGAATTTTTTCCTCAAAAATGCTTCATTTCTCTCTGGGTTTGGGCTGTGGATATGTGGTCAAAGTCTTTGAAATTTGAAGGATATAAAACAGCCTGATTATTCAGTGTTTGCATCATATATTTTTTTCAGACTGCAGTCCTTGTTGGAGTAGTCCCCATACTGTTTTTGGGTTTATTTCAAGCACATAAAAGATTATATAATAAACTTAAATTTTTGTTCTTTCTCATTCTCTCAGTTGTGTAGCAATCCATGGCTCTTGTTGGGTTCTCCTTTTTTTTTTTCCAGTTTTCTTTCTTAATCTCATTATGTTGAAAAATTTTTTCACACCATTCCCCATGTTCTGGGTAGAACTAAAACATCTGTGGTGATGGTTATTCCTAAATGGCCCTTCGTTTTCCCCCTTTCTTTTGTGACTCACGGGAAAGGAGTGACCTCTCATTTGATGGAATGTTGTGCCTTAAGTCACAGCTGAGCTCAGCACATTTGGTGGATCCTCATCTGCAAGTGTGGATCCGGCAGCACCTCTGTGCCCTGAGAAGTAATAACCTGGCTGCATAACTATTTTTACCTTCAGTGGCCTTTTATCATCAGAAATTTCTGAAAAATCTTAAGAAATTGTGATGAATAAAAAGAACCAATTAAAAATGAATTTTTTTTTAACTTTATGTACTAAGAAGGTACTTTATGGAATGCATTTACCATTGTTTACTGTTACCCTTTAGGGGTTAAGTGTTAAGTGTCAATACTGTTAAGTGTCAATAATGCCTCTCCTGAGAAACTTGGGGGCTGTCTGCCTGGTCCACTTGAACGAATGGATGGAAGTCTCTTTGGAATAGCACATTTCAGACTTGGGAGTAACCTAACTGACCCTAGCCTCCAAAATCTGGACATTTAGTTCCTGTTGGGGTGTTTTAGGTTTGCCCCTAATCTCTGCAAGAGTACAAATGGGTCACATACTAGTTTTCTAAATATTTAGAAGCTGCAAGCTAACAAACTTTAAATAAAATATTTTATACTTGATTTTGTCTAAATATCTTCCTAACTGAGAAAGCCAGATTTAATAGAGAATTCTGAGTTCTCTGCCAGAATACGGCTGCCCAGGGATGGTTTCCTCACAGACCATTCCCTTCTGCTCCCACTCTGGCACTGGTGGGTTCTGGAGACACCCGCCTGGGTGGTCAGGCCTCATCCCAACCTCCCAATAGCTAGTCCTTGACCTGGGACACACGTTCTAGGTACAGTAGCATGGTTTGTCTTGAGAAGGAGGGACACTAAGAAGGGTCCTGTGCGGGTACTGGAAACTGGCTCAGAGTCTGTTTGGACAGAGAATTCCAGAAGTCCAGCTTCTAGAGAGTCCAGAAGAGGGGTTGACCTCTAGGTTTGACACCTCCTGCAGGGGGGAGGTGCACAGCTGGAAGAGGCTGGAACAAGATCCTCTAAAGCAGTATTACTGTGTGTGATCTGTAGACCAGCTGCCATTTCACAAACTGTCACTGGTATGCAGTGAGATGAGAAGGTTGTGCCAGATGTAAAGCAAAGCAACTTGTCCTTCAACAAGAAAATCTTACTTCAAAAAAAAATTCTGTCGACTAAACTAAACAATGTGCTTAGTTGGTTTACCATCATCAGACACAAATGTTTTTTTCTTGTCAATGACTGGTGTTTTGCATAGTGCTCCTAGAAGCACTGGGCCCAGGCATGGCTTTTCTTGGCGCAGTCTAATGACAGAACTCAGTGACCTTGGCTTCTGCTGGCCCCTGGGTTGTTTCTGGGGTAAAGGTCTATGATATATCCTGTATTTTTCCCTCACCAGGTCCCTTACATCTTCCCTTCTTCCCTGGTAAAACTCTATAAAAAGGTAGATTTTTTTTCCTTCCCTCATTGAGTCTTCCCTGGGTGTCCCTAAGTCTTTGCTTACTGGTGATGAGACCAGGTGTCATCAGAGTGATCCTGAAGACCCACCTGTATCAGTCACTGCCTGTCCTTAGCCTTCCCCCTAGGGCTGGTGGGGGATTTGAGAACCTGAATTCCTAACAAGCTCCAGGATAATTCCTGTGATTGCAGAAAGCGGAGAACCTCTACCCTTGCTGATTCTTTGGAGCAAGATGCACATTGGGCTTGTGCCTAGGATGGGAGAACTGTGTCCCCAGGTTGTGTGGCCTAGAGCTCCCATCCTTTATATATATATTTTTAAGTACAGGGGAATCTGGATTGTAGTTTAGAATCTGTTCTCTGTGTAATTTGCTAAACTCATTTTGTTATCTTTTGAGGGGTGACACATTCAAATGAGAAAAAAGTGGTAAAACAGCTACAGTTGATCCTTGACAGTGGAGGTGGAGTGAGGGGTACCAAACCCCACATAGTTGAAAATCCATGTATAACCTGACTTCCCCCAAATTTAACTATCTTTAGTATCCATGAAGGATTGGTTCCAGGACCACACTCAGATACTACAGTCTGGGATGCTCAAGTTCCCTATGTAAAATAGTGTAGAACCGTGCATACAGTAGCCCCTCTTCTTCAATGAACTTTCAACCATAGATTGAAAACAGTGCAGTTATTTACTGAAAAAAAAATTCTGCGTTTAAGTGGACCCTCAGAGTTCAGTTCTATGTTCAAGGGTTAACTGGAGATTCTTAGTGTAGAAATTTGCATCATTTCAACTTGGAGGCCATGCTGAACTCGGGCTTTGAGAAGGAAGTGATATGAGTTATCTGCCCCTCCTTCCAAAACCACCAAATTGCTCACTCTTTTCCCCTTTCCTTCCTCAATTCTTCTCACCTACTGGAGCGCCAGCTGAATTTGGACTTCAGACACTAGAGATAAGCAAAAGAAAAAGGAGAAATTGAACAAAAACCTAGAGAGGTAATATAATAAATGTCCTTTGCTTTCATGCTCTTCCCCTCTCCCCACCCTGGTCAGGAGTTAGTTAGGTTGTGACACAGCCCAGGTGACAGATGTCTGAATAACAGACAAAAGAAAGCCCAAAGTAGTGAGCAAGTGGACTTTTCCTAGGGCCGGGAGTGAGCTGTTATCTGCCAAGCGTGCAAAAGGGCAGCACTGCCCTCACTCCGAAGGCCCAGTCCCTGGCTCTGGTGGAAGTTTAAAGTGCTTCTGCTGCGATGATTTCTTGGCCCCTGTGTGTGTATGTCACAGAAGTAACCAGGGCAGTGTGGACACATGAAGGTGCCCCACTAAAGGCTTGTTAATGCAGTAAATAATTACAGAGGATGATGAGGGCTTAGATCTCCAGTATTTTATGATGTTTTCAAAGCTCCTTAGCTTTACTCTTCCTTCCATCACACTCATGATTTTTTCAGCCTGTAATTTGGCTCTTGGGATTAAGTGCTTTGTTTGTACTCATAAAATACTATAAGGCTGCTGGATTCCATAGATGCATGTAAACTCAAAGAGTAAGTTGGTTCCAACATGCTAGAAGTTTGTTTCCAAAATTTTTAATTGCAATGCAGTGTAAAATTTAAGAGGTATTTGGGGAGGGTAATAGAACATATGCAATTAATATAGTGTATAATGGCTCTTCCTATTAATTTTCACAGCCCAAATACAGTTTTCCTACCATATCCTTACCAGCCCCAGGGGCCTCTTTACTGTCACTTAGACACCACGGAACCTTTACACTCGCCACTGCTCTGATTGATCTCATAGAATATACAAAATTACTAATTTTACCATGGAAGTCACCTTGCTTATTGTTTTATATGTTTACTTTTATAGCAGTCTTTTCAACAACCCTTTATACTTCAATCTGTGTGTTCAGTTGATTTCAGTGCTTCATCCTCTGATGCAGTGGCATTCTTGAGATTTTCCCCCCTTATTTTTGTCAATAGGAAAAACTTTAAAAACTCTCTTTCTACACTAGTAACAATTTAAATGAGTCAAGTAGTTTGGAGAAGAAATTTTATTTTCTATTTTGTCCATATAATTCAACATTTTTCAAAATATGCTCTTCAGAATACTAGTACTTCAGGATATTCATTGGTGCCCAGTGAAATGCTACATTGAGCAAAGTCAGTAGTTTCTTGCTGCAGGACTCATCCAAGCCTTTAATATGTTAGTATGTCTTGTGGCCCTTCATGTCTAAACCTATTTTTGATTAGTGTGTAGCAAAATTATGGTAACCTGTGTTTTCTTTTTTTGGAAGGATACTTCTATATTTTGCTTCTTTTTTTTAATCTGGAAATTTTTTAATGATACTAAATATATCTAGGTCTTTTTCATTACATTCAGGTCTGGTTAATGCTAAGAATGTTTAGTTTGCTATGGTTCAATTTCTCTCTACTTTCTGCATTCTACCTTGATTTTACTTGGTTTGGTTTTTCTGGTTTCTAGCGGGCCCACTGCTACCTCCACTATAGACTTCACTTTGCTAGAGCAACTTCTTTTCCCCTCAGCCTACTTATTTCTCTGCCCGAGTACATTTTTTTTTAAAGATTTTATTTATTTATTTTTAGAGAGAGGTGAAGGGAGGGAGAAAGAGAGGGAGAGTAACAGCAATGTATAGTTGCCTCTCACATGGCCCTCACTGGGGACCTGGCCTGCAACCCAGGCATGTGCCCTGACTGGGAATCGAACCGGGACCCTTTGGTTCCCAGCCCGCGCTCAATCCACTGAGCTACACCAGCCAGGGCCCGAGTGCATTTTTTGCAGGCTTCATGGCTTCTCTTATCCTATTTAGCCACAGCAAGCAGAATTTCCAGATTTTCCTGATTGCTTTTTGTTTCATAATTTGCAGACTATTTTTACTCTGAGTCTTTAGCAGTCTTTCCCCTTTTCCTCAGCAAGAGAAAAATTATCATGGATCTCCTGTGATGGTGGTTGTTTTTGGCAACTGTCTGTACGTTAAGGTGTGCTATTACTTCCCTATCATAGCGGCAGATTTCCCATCTCAACCCCCATAGTGTTTGGGTAAGAAACCACTGTTAGTTTTCTCTTCAGGGGGTACTGCATGTCATGGTTCTAGTGCTGGTCAGCAGTGAGGCACAGCCCAGGATGCACTCAGTGTATTACTAACCCCTTGCTCCATTCTTGTGATTCGATAGAGCCACATGGCTCACAGTGTGTCCTAGAGCAGAATAGAAAGTGCTCCTCATTTAGAGACTCCGTGACATTTTGGAATTGTCATCAACTTGACATCCAAGTGTGTGATCAGTGGCTCTTTCTCACTGATACAGTGTAGACCAATGTGGGTATCATCAAACTTAGGGGCCACCAGTATGCTAGTATAATAGGATCTGGGACCCTACATCCATCAGCAACAGATGCGGTAGTGGACGGGATAGTTGTTCACCCTAGAGAGTTTAAGGACCACTGCCTTAGAGTGTAAAGAAAGGAGTTAATAAGGTCAGGAAGAACCACTCTGGATAACTTGAAAATAATTATGGTTTATGGGAGGGGATATTTACCTGATTTTGTGATCAGTGCAGCCCCAACAACCCAGAGCCAATGGAATGTAGTAAAATTAATCAAAACCATTATTAGTAGTAGTATTACTATTATTATTATTTTGCCTTTCTGGTTAGTGGTGAGTTCTGTTTCAGAAGATGTATCAAAAGGGCCACATTACTTAATTCAAGTTATAGCATGTCAGGACATGGTCTGAGTTTTCAGTGCTGTAGCTGTCCTGTGTACAATGATGGAAGCAAGCATTCTAGGTCATTTTTGTGTGTCTCATGTGTTGATTCAGATTATCCCATTATTTTCCTTAATAATTTTGCTATCTGAAGTTAGACTTGTATTGATAGTAACAGCCCCTAATAAAATGATGTTCTATGGAAAGTGAAGAAAATGATATTCTACCTTCTTTCAACAAAAAGCTTCATTTTCCTGCATAATCTAATTTACATACTAAGTCAGATCAGCTTTTCAAGTATCTGCATATTAAATGTAAGAAAACTTTGGATACACTTGAATAAGATTTAAATCATTGTGCCCATCATACTCCACAGAGGCTGAAAAGCCATATGGGAGGAAATACAGAAAAATAAATGGACACTGAAGTGGATTGGGGTGAAAAAAATACTTTTAGGCAGAAGAAAAAGAAACAAAATACTTGAAGATTTTGTTCATATTCACCTCAAAGCTTTACTTAACAAAAAAGTGATTTGACTGCTGATGTTCAAAGTTGGATGATTTGGTGAGTAATGTAGAGGTGAAAATATCCATAGCTTGAACATTAAGTTGGCTCTCTCAGTGTAATTTGTATGGAGCCAATATTATGTTAGCACCATTCACAGCCCCTACCAATAAAATTAAGTACTCTATTGAAATGCTGTGATTCATTATTTTACATTTTTCTAAAAGTAATACATTTTGTCTTTCATAGTCTGATGAGAGGTGTTAAAAGTTAGAAATGGAATTTATTTTTGAGGCATTAAAGGAGGGAAAAATTGTGTGACTGATGGCTATAGAATAGGCCCATAAATGCTTCATTGCCAATTTGTTTGACATAACCCATGTCCTGCCATAGTGAAAAACAGTTGGTTGGAGCATATTTTGAGCATCCTTTGAATGATTTTTTTTTTTTCAGGCTTTCTGGACACTTTAGATAAGAAGCAGTAAAAGAGCTATTTTAAAAAACATGTATAAGGAAAATACAATATTCTCTGTCACATGCTTGGAATGTGAGCCTGCAGTGTGAACACCTTAGAAGAGGCGCCATACATTGATTATTTCAGCCCTTTCAGTTTACTTATAAAATAAATGAAGTCAGCTCTTGGCCCCTCTAAGTCCCTAAGGACCACTTCCATCATTTGCCACCTGTTTCCAAGCATTACCTTAGGGTGACCTGGTGGAGCCAGCTTAATGATAACATCAGAAGGAAAAAGAATTCCTGATCCTTGCCTCCCCTTGTCAAAGAAAAAGAGTCTGTGCAGCAATCATATAAGAGACATCCTTGGCCCTAGAGCATACCTTCCCTCTGAAATACGGCACAAGAAACATCAGTTTGAGATTTAGATTGAGAGAATCTTTTTAGTGCATCCAGGGGGATGAATGGCTTACTCCATCAACCATGAAATATGGGGGAAGTGAGGTGATTGGATCACGTATGGATTCATGTTTGCCCGGCATCATTTCCCGAGTACCTGCTGTGTGGATGTCATGGGGAAGGACTTTGGGGCACCAAGATGAATGAGATACAGTCCCTCTCTACTTGGGAACCAGTCCAGAAGGGGCAGAATCTGTGCTCAAACAAAACAAACTCATCTAGAATGCAAAGTAGAAGGTATCACTCAAGGAATTTCAGTGTTCAGTGAACTAGGGCACACTTCATGTCCAGCCAAGGCACCAGCTCTTCCCTTCTCTCCTGTCTTTTTAAATTTTTGGTTGCATTGTGTACTTTCTTCTTTCCTTATCTGATCATGTAATGCAGAGAGCAGCAGTGGCTTCTGATACTCTGTGATTTAGAATAAGGGTTGGCTCTGCCAGAAATTGTAAGTAGCATTCACTTTAATAAAATGTGAACATTGACAACTCATTGGTCACAGGCAAGCCTAGTGTAAAAATGTCAGCCTGCAAGGTTGGCAGTTCAGCCACCACAAAGCAGCTTTTAAGGATGGTGTAAAATTCTTTCCATAAATAATGTTAAAGGTGGAGGGGAAAGTTGAACTTCTCAGAATGTTGTGTTTCTTTATCAACCTTCCAACCAGTAATGCACGATGCAGTTATTTCCTGGGACAAGGCTTAGATTATATTGTTATGGAAACATCAGTGGGGGAAACAAAACCTAACCTCATTTTAAAAAATATTTTATATAGCTGTAAAAGGGAAATGATTCACACCCATGCCACTCACAGCTGAGATTAAGGGAGTGTCCTACCTAGCAGCTTTCCAATATGAAGATACAAAAATCCTAGTCCTTGTGCCCATCATTTCATGGCCTCATCAACTTGCACCGGAAATCAAGGAAGACTTGTAAAACATTGCATTCACATAGCCCAGAGTTTCACTTTACCACACTTACTACATACAGATGCATTGACTCAAATTGGAACAAGATGTGACGTAACTGAGAAACAATCCTTATAATATTATGTTTCCTCCCCCTGAAAATTCCCTCAAAGTATGTATGAAACCCAGAAGACCGAAAGTAGAATATTGAAGAAAGCCTTTAAGGCTGAAAATCAAGCTGCATTGACTTTTCTCATATCATATTATATATACATGTTATAGTGATGTCAATGATTAAAAGTAATGTTATGCTGCATTGTGAACTGATTTTATGTTTAGGATTAGATAACTCTCCCCCAACCCCCTCATGACTTCCTTTTATGTCCAAAGGTAAATCCTTTCTCTTGGGTCAAGAATATAATAAGGTAGGTTTTCCTCTCTCTGGGATATTGTGTCTGTCTCACTGTGTGTAAATTGATGCAGAAGGCTTTACAGAGCAAAATACAGTATTTTCTTTGTGTATGAGCCAGCAGTTGACTAACCCATGGGGAATTCTCTGTGTTGAATCTTTTAAAGGTACAGATTGGGTATGTTTGAACTAGTGTTGCTCAGTGAAATCCACTAGGAAAGTGGATTGGCCATGGCTCACTCATGTGGTATTGGCTCTCTCATGGTTCTCACCATGATTTTTAAATGATAAATTAATTCATGAAAATTACCCAGCTCATTTTATAATAGTTCAAGGCAGAAATAAAGAGGAATTGCAATTTGTGTAAATGTATTTACATATAATTTAAAGAAATGTAACAAAAGCAACTTCTCTACATTTCCATCCAATGTACAAAAAGTTACCACATTTCTTCTGGGAGTTGAACCATAGACTCTGATATCCAAAAATAGCAGATTTACTATTTGAAGTAAAGGGGAATTTTCTCTCTGATTTCCTATCTTCTTCCAGATCACCAGCTGCCAGAGGTCAAGGCCATTTCCAACCAAGGATAATTAACTTAACCCTTGAAGTTTTGGTTATTGGTTTTGATAGTGGGATCTTGGATTGCTTATAAAGCATAAGTAGTACACTCTGCATGCATGTGTACATGTGCGTGCCTGCAGGAATGCCTGTGTTTTCCTTCCTTTGCAGGGTGCAGGTCACCCTCTCTTTTCTGTGCACTTTCTAGAATATTTAATTAAAATAAACTAAGATATTCTCCCTCTGGCTAGCCCTTTGGCTCTTTATTTCTGACAAATGAGCTGGTTCTTTCTCTCTCTCTCTCTCTCTCTCTCTGTCTCTCTCTTTCTCGATCTTGAATTTTCCCTCTTTTTTCCCCTTAGTTCCATCTATGTGTAAGTAGAAAGTTTAGCTCTGGATTCTGTTCTTAACTATGTCATGAACTCACGGTGTCATGGTATTCTATTAGATGAGTTTCTGACCCTCTCTGAGCATCAGGAAAATCTATAGGAGTTAAAGGATGAGAAGGAATTACCCAAGTGGAAAGACATCAGACAAGCAGGCCAGTTGCAAGAGCTGACATAGGCAAAGATACAGCCTGCATGCCAGGTTCCTGGAAACAGATGAGAGAAAGCAACAAAGCAAGAATGATTGTTAATGCTGGCCAGCATCCTTTTGTGGCTCTGTATGATACATTTATACTTCTTCATGGGGAGTACTTAGATAAAGACAACCTGGAACCATGATGTCCACTTTGACTCTTCCTTAAAATACTGTCTTGATACTTGTGTTGTGGTTGAGCAACCTGAAAAATGCACAAAGGTCATTTTGCAGATAATGTAGACAACAAACAAATAGTACAGTTTTACTTTAAATATCCAGGTATAAAACTGTGGACCAAACATTGAGTTTCAGTTAGTTTCAGTCTCTGGAATTTTTGTTTTTCCGTCTGTCTGTTTGCAAGAGCATTCCTGTTTTTTTCCCCTATGGAATGTTAAAATTCATAAACTTTTAGCTAGTTACTATGCTATTATAATCACAGGATATTAATACTACATTCATAGGCAATGTGGAGACAATTATGAGAGCCACCTATATGTTGGCATATGCTTGAAAGGTGAAATGAAACTTTTTAAAATTTGCATGATTACTCAATATGTACTGGCCACATTTTTCTAGGAGAATGTGCTTATGAGGTAGAATCAAGCCCCCTAATTAAAAACATTTTAGGAATAAATTAATATTGAGAAATTAAATTCTTACTTTGGTGGAGAGGTGAGACACAGTAAAAAAGAGCAGAAATGGCTTAAATCTAAGGGAAGTCACCCTTGCCCATGAGTGATTTCACCATGTGAAGAATGATACTCAACATGAGATGAGCTGACTTCCCAGTTCTCTTTTGGAAGGGTCACAAATCATTTTGTGCACACAGACTCCCTTACTTTTATTTTTTTAATTACCAACTTTGAACCTGTGTCTCTTTGTAAAGTGTCTTCCTTATTTATCTTTCCAGTTGAAACTCTATAGGAACAACTTTACTTCATGGTTTCTCTCTGTACAAATACTTCAGTAATGGCAGGGGGCAAAATCTCTATTACGTTAATGAGATTTCCACAAGCAGATGAAAAAGGAAATATGCCCCTTAGTCTTCTGTTACTTAACAGCCTTGCATTAGGAAGAATTCTGTATAACCTACTAACAAAAACAGTAGCCAAGGGGAAAACTTCAGTTAGAATGTAGCTTAATCACAGGGGTAACTTGGCCATTTTTTCTCTTTCATCTGAATCTTACTGAATTATTTCGGGACAAACCTATAGTAAAACATAAAATAACTTGCTTTCTACAGCTAATGAAACATGAAAGTTATGATTATCACTTATATGCCGGAGCCCTTACCCCAGAGTTAATGTCAATTCAACATTGTCATGGTGGACAAAAATAAATTTTAGAATTCCTTTTTATTAATAATGAATAGGAACCAACTAAGATAACTGAATTAAGTCTTTACTAGCTCAAAACCTCAGTCTACAATTGAAAGATAAGAGGGTGCCTCTGCCTGGTTGACTCTAAAGCATGTGTGATGCTGAGGTTTATCCAATTGTTGAGAGTGGAGGCATCACAGGAAATTGTTGCTGTTTCCTGTGGCGTCTGGTTCTCAAAGCACAAACATAAGGCAAGTGCAGATTGGGAATGTATTAAGGCCTAGGACCACATCAGCTCTAAATGTGGTATTTCCAATAACACATTCCTCCAACAAATATTTATTAAGCATCTACTCTACTGGATATTGTTCCAGGCACTTGGGATGTATCATTGAACAAAACTGATAAAAGTCCCTTCCTGTGTGGAATGTACATTCTTGTGGAAGAGGGCAGACAGTAAATCATAAATAGTCTCTGTACATAAAGTAAAGCATGTTAGAGGTGATCAGAGCCATGGGGAAATACAGAGCAGTGGGGTAAGAGGGGTGGAACTTTCAGGGACAAAGAGGTTGTACCTGTAAGTGGAGTGATCAGTCTTGTTAAGGAGGCCGTGTTTGAAGGACTTGAAGGAGGTAAAGTAACCTTGACTTGGTGGCCTCATCCTAGATGTAACCCAGGTGTTTCCAGCTGCGTACCCAGTTGTCCAGCCTCTGGGTGGCATTTTCCTTTAAGGCACTGGCTCTGTTCTTCAGCTGGTATTCTGTGGCAAGCCAGGTGTGCCCTCCAGGTCTTTGTGGTCCTTGAGTCCCCTTGTATTCCATCTCATCTTGTTGGGCACTCAGTCCCTGGTGACTGCTCCATTTCCTTCATTCTGTCACCCAGACCAAGAGATGTAGGGGGCAGTTTTCTCCAGCTCTGCAATTGCTGTCAATGGAAGGCTGTTACACAGAACTGAATTTTAGACACCTTGGGGGAAACAAAGAGGGTTTATACTGCAAAAACCCTAAAAATTCATTACTTTAGATTTTTTGTCAACTGTTCATTAGAACAATTTCTGTGCCTTCTACTAACATAAAGAAAACTGTATCTGATATGGAGCAGTTAATGTATGTCCATATCGTATAAGAAGTCTTCTTTTTATACCTTTGTATATATCAGCAATAAGGGATTATGGTGTTTAGAAGGGGAGGTTGAAAAATGAATTAGTTAAGAGTTGATTGAAAAATGGTAGAGATCATCATTCTACACATTGAAAAGCTTGCTAAAGCGAGGATGTGCAAGGATTTCCTTTTCATGTTTTTGGTAAGACAAACCTGAAAAGGTCCTGGGTAATGGACATGCTAGTTTTCCATGATGTGGGACATGAAGGAAGGAAGAGACTCCTGAATTCTTCTGGGTAGCTCACTTTTTAATTGCAAAGGTATCCATGATGTGAAAAGTAATTTTTTAAACAGTACTCCCTTCTGCATTTCAACAGCCAAATTGGGATAAGATCCAATGGATATGTCTTAACTCAGTTTTGGCTCTTCAGTGTTTAGCTCAGTAACTCTCATTGTAAATGAGCATTGAGTTAATAGTGAATTAGTGAGTCAGCTCAGTGGGACTGTGGGCAGATTTACAAATGGATAATTTTGCCTCCTTGCCTGCTCTGTCTTTTCTTCCAGTAGTTCTTGAGGTTTGCCTGTGTCTCTGTCATCAGCAGTCTCTTACTCCCTTTGCTTGCTCACACGCACACACATGCTCACTGACCTCTGACTGCTAAAGAAGACTCCCAGCGCTCTTCATGCAGGGCCCTCCCTTTGCAATGTGATGAGCAGAAGACCTTCAGCGAGAGTCATGGCCAGGGTTGGGACTAGGCTCACACCACAATAAATTTTTCTAGCCCACATCTTCAAAGGATTCCATTTTTAAAAAGTTGGCTTTTCTCTCAAAAATTGGCTTTATAATATAATTAAAAATATATTATAATTTGAAATCCAAATACATTTTTGTTATTATTTTAACAAATATTATAATCATCAGAATGATGACATCAGAACTTACAAAACAGTATGTAGTTTTTAGGGCTGATTTGTAATGTTCGGAATCAAAATTGAGTCATTTGGAAGATGCGTGTTTGCTTTTATAAGGGCACTGAATTAAAAGTGCAAGGTATGCTGTTATGTTACTGTACCTATTCACCCAACCTTTCAAATATAACAAAACAAAGCATAATTTTGACAGTAGGTCGAAGAGTATGACTGCTGTGCCGATACTAGTTGGAAATAGTAAACATTAACTCTCCTTTCTCTTCATGGCAGAAATCCAAACCTACAAGATGGAAGGGTTCTAATGCCCTCGGATGGCATTTGGCTTCTGAAAGCTTTGATTTGGCAATAAATGCCATTCCTTTAGATGGTGATGCTTTCCAGATATACTGTTAGAAATGATCCATACATAGGAGTGACTAGTTCATGTGGTCATTGGGAGACATTGCGTTTTATGGCCACCTTTCTGGACCCTCTGGCTTCTCAGGCTAGGAGCCTGTTGAAGTACAGGAGTGTGGGGTTTTAACTGTTTCTCCTTTGAAGCTAGAGCTATGATCACAAAACTAGTACTTACTGTGCTTGGTGGATTTGCTCATTTGTAGAAATGAAATAGAAGATGTCTTTTTTTAAATTTTAAATTACTTTATTGTTCTTCAATTATAGCTGTCTGCAAAAGATGTCTTTTTGAAGACTGGCTTTCTAAATTATTTCATTCCATGATTACACAATTAAGTTATCTTGACTGTCTGAATATAGTATCTTGTTATTTCTAAAATGAATATTAATACATTCTTGTTTAAAATCTGAATAGTTTTTGTTTTTTAGGGTTTCTTTGATAACTGTGCCCCCAATCAGTTTGATTAAGAAGAGTTCATTTTTATTTTGGTTTATTTACTCATTTTGGTAAAGCAAAAATTGGTATTTAAAAGAATAAGATAAAAAAGTTAAAATGTCCAGTTACTAGTAGAAATGACATAAACAGTCTTGGAATGCTTGGAGAGTATGATTAAACCATATTACATCTGTATTTAAAATCTCAGTGAGGTTTAAATACTGGCCTTTTCAGAAAAGAGACACTGAAAAATTGCAACAAAAGTCACCTTAATACACTACAAGAGAAACTTCATAAAAGAGAAGAGTTGTATCTGATGTGTTAGTGAAGTTAGAATTCAGAGAATAAAATTGCAGAGAAAGAACAATTTTACAGTTCTTCCAAGGAATAATAGGCCCTTAACCCACTTTCAAGGATGAGGATATCTTCTTTTTATGTAAGTGATGTAAATAATATTAATTGATATTATTGGCTTTTATATTTTGCTTCTTAAAAATTCTTTTCAAAAACTATTTTTTTTTAAATTTCAGGTCATCTTAATATTAAGCAGTGTGCTATTATACTGTACATGAATTTGAACCAGTAACACATGGCAATTATTCTTGGAAACAGATTATCAGCTAACTAAATTACATCACACAGATTACATAAAGTTTACATCTAGTTATTTTGTAATTCAAGATAACAACCAAGCCAAAAATACAGAGATTCTAAATTAACTGAACTTGAATTTTCCATCAGTTTTAGTGAATTAAAAAACAACCAGTTTTTCCAAATCATGTGCTGTTTTGCATTAACTTACTTGAATGGTACAAAGTTCAGTTTTCTCCCATCTTTCCCTTCACCTCTCTGACTTGAAATATGAGGAAGGGATACACAGAGAAGTTTTCATTTATGTGAAGTTCCCAGATTGTTAATTCTGAGTCCACTATGAAATCTCCCAGAAAATACTGTGTCATAAAAATATGTTCTGCTTTACCTCAATCTGTCTGTATTGTGTGTGCGTGTGTGTTCGTGAATAGAAGTTATGATAGAGATGTATGCAGCCTTTTGCTTCTGTGGGAAAGCATTCGGTAACGCCGACCTGTAGTCTGTCTGGAGGATAGATTAAGTCCCGATGGATGTCGGATTCAACGTGTCTGTTCCTGCATTGCTTTTCCAGTTTCCCCCCCACAGTCTCCACTTTACCAAAGCTCATCACCAAGCACACTTCCATGTTTCCTTTTATTTTGGAGCGGCAGAGGGGTAACATCTTCATTAAGATATATTTCCTATATCGTGTGATTCATCCATTTAAAGTATAAAACAGTTTCATGTGTTTTGATTTGTTCACAGGGTTGTGCAACCATCATCCCAGTCCATTTTATAATATTTTCATTACCCCAGAAAGAAAGCCCATCTCCCAATCTCTCCACAGCCATTGGCAATCACATAATCTATTGTACTCTCTTTCTGTGTAGATTTTCCTGTCCTAGACATTCATGTACGTAGAATAGAACTGTGCAGTGGTTGCCCTTTCTTTGTGACTGGCTGCTTTCATTCCTCATGATGTTGTCAAGGTTTGTGCATGTTTCAGTACATGTCAGTAGGTCAGTCTTCTCTTGTGTACACTTTTGTTTTTAAATGTGAATGCTAGGGTTCCATTGCAGTAGGGCATATGTTTCACTGACTTGGGTGGGGGTGAGGGTGAGGGAGGTATTGTATTTTAAGTTAGTTAATTTCCATTCTCTAAATCTAACACTGTGAAGCCCTTTGTACAAACAAAACATTTACCTTCTGAGGGAACTTTGCCTTTCTTACACATAAAAGAAAATTATTTTGTCACAGATTTGTGCCTAGAAACAAGATTTAAATAACTGTTGAGAGAGTCCATTTATCTCACCCCAATTCTTAATATTTACAAGTTAGAAATAGACAAATATTTTATTTTTGTGAAGGTAATGCAGTTTTGTACCTGAAGTCTTGAGTCTGTTTGTTTTCTAATTTTATAGTTGTATCAGAAAACTGAAAGAAGCATGGATATTTTTGTTAGGTAGTGTGAATTGAAAGAGGCGTTTATTGAGGTCTGCAGCCTCAATGAAGATCCCTCTCACAGCAAACTGTTACAGCTTTTTAAACACTCTTAGGAAGATTCATGGGTGCCACTAAAACCATTTAAATTATTTTTTTTATCTAAAATTAAAGTACATATTGAGATATTGGGCCTATTTCAGCCCTGATAGTTTATGTTTCCTGTCTTTTTTTGCTTTTGCCTACCAAAGCCTTTATGGATCCAGTCGCAGCCTGTCCCCATAGAATCCGTGTCATGACAGCTGTAAAACTTCAAAAATGGTACATGTATCAAACAATAGGTAAAACAAGAAGGTATATGCCTCATTTCAGATGGAAAGTTTAAGGGATTCTTAGGCAAACATTTCAAATCTTTCTCCCAAATTTTTAATATAAATTAAATTTTAATTGATTCTAAGTTATTTTTCTTTCTCCTTTTCAGAAATATCTCTGGACTACTAAGTGAAGAGATAGTAATAGATTTATAGAGATGAGAAGCAAATTGAAACTTGAGCTTCCTTAATATTTTCTACTTGTTTATATCCCATCCTGTATAAAAATAGAAGACTTTCTTAATGACTCCTCAGGGAATCCTTAGAAGTTTCAAACTACTGAATTCGGTTTAATATATAAATTAACTCATTTTCATGTATAAGCTAACCTGGTAGCAATATGAGAAGATTTATAAAATATCAAACATTTCCATTTTGATATTCTGAGAAGGAAATGTTTCCATTTTATATTTCCTTTTTAAAATAAATCATAGCATCAAATAGTGACATATTAGTGGGTCATGATACAGAGAAATGTAGCAAAGGAATGAATCAGAAATAAAAACTGAGTGTCCAACAGCAGCCCTAGGCTTCAGAGAACCTGCAAGCCCATATGCAGTTCTCTTATCTTGGGTATTCGTGTATGAAATGCACTACTTTCCAAATCTTTATTTTCTTTTCTATTAAAGTGGTAATACTGTGTGTATATGTGTGTACTTGGGTGTTTGCATGTGGAGAGAGATCATATTTACTTGAGTGCTATTTATACTCTTTGCTTTTTACATGTACCTTGTGCTGTGAAAAAATTTGGCAACATACTTGGTAGAAAGCTTAAATGATGAAAAAGTTTGCTGAAAAGTTTGGTGAAAAGTAAGTTAATTATAGATACAGAAAGACTAATGTGTAAGATATATACTCAGGGAGCCATATGGAAATCAAAGTTGTATTTTCTGTCCTCGCTATTTTTGGATGTTCTCAACAGTAATATTTTCATTACAAGGGTGGATCTAATTTACCTTCTAGATGTTAAGGCACTGAGTAATTTAAAGAGTGAACCACTTGAAACAGCACCTGGCTGAATGAGGTTGAATAGGGATGTATAAATCTTCCACACATAACTTTGAGCCATCCTGCTCCTTCCCCTCTGAGGATGTCGCCTAAAATGGGGGATGCTTACCCATCTAGGAAACCGTGCTTTCTGGCTGGGAATCAGTAGGGAATATGGGGAAGGAGAGGAGGACAGAAGAAAGAAATGCACTTCCAAGGTTCACAACCTGCATGAACAGCTGTATTTAGAGAGCTGGGAACATTTGGCATCTGTGCATTTCATCTGAAGGGTTAGGAATCAGACTGAGGAAAAACTGGCAGCTCTGAACTCAGAGTGAAATAACAAGCAAGAAGAAAGGACCCTGATTATTAGCTCAGTGAAGTTCATTGAGGGCTTCCCTTTTGCTGCTGGTGAAAGAAAGGGATCACTGTTCCATTTTCTTTCAGGTCTTTCTTCCTGCAGCACCTTCGCCTCCCTGGTTGCCACTGAACGCTGGGCTTCCCAGATAGAACCCCTTAAAAGAAAGAAGCACTTTCAGTTTCCTGAGTTGCCAGGCCAACAGAGTGATTTTCTACTTTTCTCTGTGCTCCATAGCTAGTGGAAGAGCCAGGAATACTAGGTCTTGGCTCATTCAGCTATAAACATAATTGCAGTTGTGAAATCTCAATTTTGTTGGTTTGCTGTGGGCTCCTGAGGTGATTGTTTGTTTGTCTGTTTGTTTGTTTGTTTGTTTCATCAGCCATCAATTTCCTAAGGCAGAGGCTTACAATCGCTACTGGAAAACTGAAGAAATGGATCCATGAGGAAGTTCAGTGGTGGGACTCAGCCTTTCCCTGGGGGGTTGCCTGGTCCTGGCGTCCCTGTGCTATTTTATCTAGACAGGGAGAGTTCTGAGTGGTCATGAAGAGAGAGTTGGCATACAACACCATAATTTACACCATCTATCTCTTTCTGGCTCTTGAGCCTCTGGCAAATTGCATGTCTTTGTGTTGGATTAGTTTAGAATTTAATCTTGCATTTATTTTCCCTCCAATTAAATTATTTATACATCTGATTAACGTTTTCACTGCTAGAAAGTCAAATTTTCAGTGCAACCACAAATGAAAACTTGCCCATTGAATTTCTGCCCAGCTCCACTGGGATCAGTCTTTCTGTTGAATATTAAGAACTTACTGCTTATTAGTCTTCTTAGCTCCCTAGGATTTTGGTGAGCAAAGAATGTGTGTTTTGTCTACCCAGTCCCAGAAACATGATGCAAAAAGGGGTAAGTCTGTTTGGACTGATCTATCCCTTGTTTCAGCTCAAGATTCTGACTATTATTCCTTCCTACTGCCTTTTCTTTTCTCTGGCACCAAAATGTCTCTCCTAATTTTACTTTCTCAGGCTTGAGAAACACCCTGACTGAGAAAAGTTGTGGGCTCTGCTAATCCACAAAAGCAGCTTTGAAGTCATCTGGTTGAAGGTCAGCAAGCTAATGGCCTGCAGGCCCACTGCTTATTTTTGCACACCCCATGAACTACAAATAGTTTTTACAGTTTTAAATAATTGGGAAAAAAGTGTGTTTTTAAAGAGTATTTTATGACACATGAAACTTTCAGTGTCCGTAGGTAAGTAGCTGTGCCCATCTTACATGGTGCCTATGGCCACTTTCCTGAAACAGTGGCAGAAGTAGGAAGCTGCAACAGACACCAAAAAGCTGAAAGTATTTACCATCTGGCTTTTTAGGCAAAAAGTTTGCTAATACCTGATCTACTTCATCATCACCCTAATTTAGTGATTTCAACCTTTTTCATCTCATGGCACATATAAACTAACTACTAAAATTCTGCACCACACCAAAAAATATATTTTTTGCTGATCTGACCAAAAATAGGCATAATTTTGATTCATTCATACCAGATGGCTATTGTTGTGTTGGCTATTGGCATTTTTTAAGTTTGTCAATGTAAGGAAAAGTAGGTCAGTGCACCTGACTAAATAGTCAGATATTGCATATTATAAAAATTTTTGCAGCACATGGGTTGAAAAATCACTGCCCTGATTTTACAGAGGAGAAAATGAAGCCCCAAATAGGTGAGATGAGCTGTCTAAATAAACATAGCTCATCGGGAATTGGTCTGGATGCATCTTCTGTCGCCCACCAGGGTCTTCCACTATAATAGAAGGTCTTCCCTGAGATGAGCCCACATGAGCACTCACTGCAGAGGCCAAAAGAAGCTTCTCAAAGAAAAATAAATATGTGTAAAGTCTATGATTTCTTGGAATTTTAATTTTCAGTTGAAATCCAGCTCCAGGAAATGTTTCAAGCTTAAAATACATTTGAACAACCTAAATGGATAGACAGATGTCTCTGTATTTCTTTTTTCTCTCTATCTTATTTTTTATTATTGTTCAAGTACAGTTGTTTCCATTCCTCCCCCATCCCCCCCATTCTAGATATCCCCACCTCTCACTCCTTTGGCTTTGTCCATGTGTCCTTCATACATGTTCCTTGATGACCCTTCCCCCTTTACCATCCATTCCCCCCACCCCCGGTTACTGTCAGTTTGTTCTTTATTTCAATTTCTCTGGTTATATTTTTCTTGCTTGTTTATTTTGTATATTAGGTTCCACTTATAGATGAGATCATGTGGTATTTGTCTTTCACTGCCTGGCTTATTTCACTTAGCATAATGTTCTCCAGTCCATCCGTGCTGTCACAAAGGATAGGAGCTCTTTCTTTCTTTCTGCTGCATAGTATTCCATTGTGTAAATATACCATAGTTTTTTTTTATTTTTTTATTACTTTATTGTTGTTCAATTACAGTTATTTGCATCCTCTCCCCTCCCC
>PVJI01022914.1:0-24449 GCA_004026765.1 Micronycteris hirsuta
GAGTTTTGATCTGTTCTTTCATTTGGGTCATGTTTCTTTGTCTCCCTGTGTTTGTTTCTATGTATTAGGTAGAGCTGCTTTGACTCTGTGTCTTGGTAGTGTGGCCTGATGTAGCAGGTGTCTTGTAGGTTCCAGTGGCACAGCCTCTGCTATCACCCAAGCTGGGTACTTGAGGTTCACCCTTCATGTGGGCTGAGTAGACCCTCCTCTTCCAGTTGAGCTGTGGTTGCTGTTGGTAGATCAACGGGAGGGATTTACACATGCTAGTCAGCTTCAAGGATTGGCTGTGACCACTGACCACCAACCTTCACCCCCTGTGGAGGATCAGCTATGCAGAGGCAGGGTAGTGGTGCTCCGACATGGTCTGTAGCTGTCCAGTGGCTGCGCTGGCCCTGGGGTTTCCTGTGTGGTGCAGGCCACGGTCAGCCCCAACCTATGTTTTTCCCAGGGCCACCCTGCCTGAACTATAAAGCAATCTGAGCTGGCTGCTACCTGTGCTGGGTTTGGAGATTCTCAGGTGAAGCCAAGGTGTGAATCTAGGCTGGCTGCTGCTAGTGCTGGGCCTAAGCCACTTACCAAGAGGCACAAGGGCTGGGGAGTGGCTGTGATTAGCTGTTGCCCATCTGATAGGATTTAGGAAGCTGTGAAGCATGATCCAAGACCAGCCATCATATGCAAAAATCACTGTTAACTTGATTTTTAACTAGCTTAGGTGGGCCCTGTCAGTTTGGTGGGATGGAGTCTCGGGATCTCCGGAGTGGGACAAACAGTGTTAATCAGACTGATAGAGTCTCAGATATGGCACCTGCCTGCCATCTCTGTGGCTCTGTGGGAGGATGGTTCAGAAAAGGGCCAATGGCCTCTGCCTGCCTTTCTGTCTGGAAGAAAGCTGTCCCCCAGCTCTTGCCTTGATGCCAGACACTTCACTTCCTCCTTGTGTGCCATGGTGCCTTTCAGCTGCTGTCCTGGTGCTGAAGTTCAGAGGGAATGAGTCTGAGGAAGTCCATATGTGGGTTCTTTAAGAGGAACTGCTTGGAACTCCAGAAGTTTCTTCCACCAACTCAACCCTCACTGGTTTTTATAGCCATAAGTTATAGGGACTTAGCTTCCTGGCACTGGAACCCTGGGCTGAGGGGCCTGGTGTGGGGCTGGGACTCCTGCCTCCTGAGATATTCCTCCCAAGTTTTTATCTACCACACATGGAGCCCATTCTGTGTCTCCGCTCCTTCTACCGATCTGGATGGATGTTGCTTCTTTAATTCTGTAGTTGTCAGACTTCCATTCAACTTGATTTCTTATGGTTCTGAGTGATGGTTTTTCTATAATTTCGTTGTAATTTTGATGTGGTTGTGTGAGGAGGCGAGCTGTGTTTACCTGTGCTGCCATGTTGACCGGAAGTGTCAGCCATCTGGTGTTTTACCTGTTTGTATTATTGCTGTCTGCTGCCAAAATGCGAGTTTCCTAGTGGCAATGTTTGGAATGTACATATTTTATAAATATTTGTGGAGTGACTAAATGTGGGCTCCCTGAGAACAGGGTCTGTGTCTTTCATCTTTGTCACTCAGTGCCTGGGACATAGTAGAAGTGCAGGGTATATAACCTGGGGGAGAGGAAAGCCATTGAAGGTTAATGTAACTGTGAATGTTGTTACATTTCCACCCAGAGGCGTCCTTCAGGTGGCCCTAGGTGCAGTTCCTTGTGTAGGGTCAGGAACCTTAAAAAGAGATGGCCAGGTGTGGCTCAGTGGATTGAGTGCCTGCCTGCAAACCAAAGGGTTGCTGGTTCCATTCCCAGTCAGGACACAGGCCTATGTTGCAGGCCCCGTCTCCAGCAGGGGGCACGTGAGAGGCAACCACACATTGATGTTTCTCTCCCTCTCATTCTCCCTTCCCCTTGCTCTAAAAATAAATAGTAAAATCTTTTCTTTTTAAATAAATAATAAAATCTTAAAAAGAGAGAGAGAGAGAGTTGGCTCAGAGCGACCAGCAGCCATCCAGGGGTGTGGGGTGAATAGACTTGGAAGCTGCGGGCAGGGCAGCTACTGCTGTTCTTTGTGAGACGTGAGGCCTTGCGCCCCTGCTGAGTGGTAGGGGAAGCAGAGGACCCCCCACCAACCCAAAGCCTTCTGGCCACTGACCTTTGTGTGTCCTCTTGTTTTCTTTCCCACTGCTCAGACTCGCCAGCATCATTCTGTAGCTGGCCATCTCTTAGGACATTTGACCAGTTGGTAGAAATATCCCAGAACAAAGTAAAGAAACCATTAATAGCTGGTGATTGATCTGGGCATGAGGGTTACTGTGCTTATAGCAACAATAGGGCTTAATTAAAATAGGCCGGTCTGGCAGAGATGGAGATGCTGCCTCGGTGTCTGTGGCTTCCAGGTGGCCACTTCTATGCAACACACACAGCCCGAAATTTGAGGTTTGTTTTGGGTGACATGCCTGCTATGGTGGTTGGATGATAATTATGTTAATTTTCTTCTGAAACTTAATTTCACAGTCAAAAAAATCTTGTTATATTTATCTCTTAAATCATTAGGGAATAATAATTAAGCCAAAAATGGTCTAAAATGTTTCTGTATTAATAATGTTTAGCTTGAAACCATTGCTGATAATTGGTTCTTGGGCTTGGTGTAGAGAACAATCTTAGGAGATTCTAAATAAAAGATCGCCTGCTCGCTTGGCTAGAGAGAGTTGTTTGCACTGTCACTTTGCTTGTTGTAGGTGCACAAGTGGAGCAGAGGGTTTCACACAGAGATCTGACTAGGGCCTCATTGATTGACAGCGGTAGCGAGCCCCTGTGGAGGGCTCACTCTGCAGGTACCGTTATCCCTTTGCTGTATGAATTCATTGAACGGCAGCGGTAGGTGCTGTTACTCTCCCAGCCTGCACAGGAGGACCAGGTAACAGCCCGAAGTTAAGGAGCCCATCAGTTCTGGAACCAGAAGTGGATCCCAGTCCGACTCCACAACCCGCACCTTCAACCACTGTCATACTGCTTCCATTTATTAAGCACCTACTGCATGTCATGCCCCGAATAGAATTAGCCCAAGTATATCTTCTCATCAGTACAGACGTGATTCATGTGATAGAAGAGGAAACCAAGCCTCAGAGAGTTAATAGTTTGCCCCAGGTCATTTCTCCTTCCTTCCTCCCTCCCTCCTTCTCTCTCATTCCTCCCCCCCCCCCCCCCCTCCATCCATCCATCCATCCATCCATCCATCTATCCCATCCACCTATTTGTTCAGTATCTGTTTACTGAAAGCTTAATATGCACCAGGCATCATTCTAGTCCCTGAGGTACCTCAGTGATCAAGGTAATTGTCAAAAGGCAAATGCGATTCTTGTTCTCATGATATTTATATTCCAGTGGGAAGACACACACAAAAACCAATAAATAAGAAAATTCCAGATAATAAGTACCAATTAAAATAAGGTGATGTATAGGTAAATACGGCACAAAATCACAACGAAATGATAGAACAGTCGTCAGTCAGAACTGTCAGAAATCGAGCTGAATGGAAGTTTGACAACTACGGAATTGAAGAAACCACCTCCATCCGGACTGGCAGGAGGGGCAGAGCAGTGGAATGGGCCGGCCCCACATCCACATGTGTTGGATAAAAATTCAGGAGGGATCTCCCAGGAGTGAGGAGTCTGGCGACTCCCAAGAGACAAGAGAAACCGGGGACAACCTTCTTTGCAGTTCCCATGGAAATTAGGTTATTTGATGGGTCTAAGGGCCACCAGAGCAAATGGTGACTGCAGACATCATTCAGTCCCCAGAGGGTGGGGCAGGCATAGTACAGGTGTGGGAGTGATGTGTTCAGGAAGTCCCGCACCAGACCCACAGTGACCTAAGAAAATCTGTTTCAATATTTTATTTACTTATTTATTTATCCATCCTCACTCAAGGACATGCTTATTGATCTTAGAAAGTCGGGGGGAGGGAAAGAGAGGAGAGAAACATCGATTTGAGAGAGAACAATTGGTTGTCTCTCATAGGCACCCCAACCGAGGACTGAACCTGCAACCCAGGCATGCGCCCTGACCAAGAATCAAACCTGTGACCTTCTGGTCCTACAAGATGCTGCTCCAGTCAACTGAGCCACACCAGGCAGGGCTGTTTCCATTTTTAGACAGCGAAGGCCTGCGACTCTCCCCTACCCTGGGTACCGTGAGATCATCATGTCTGCCGTGTCTCCCGCTGTGACAGTGGACACGATTCTTAGCGTCAGGGATGCCAGGACACTCTGTCTGACCTGAAATGCTGTCGGGTGAGTGGTGTTTGTTTATTCAAAGAAGCAGGTTAGCCTTGCAGGCCGTGTGTTGGACTTAGGTGACGAAGTTGGTGGAGTGGGAGGATGCAGTTCGGCAGGTGCTATCCGCGGGGAGGGGTGATTGGCCTGGGTTTTGGGTGGTCCACAGCTGCATCAGGTAGAGGCTCCTAAAGTGGCTGGCAGGCTCAGAGGCAGCCCCGGGGCGGGGGGCTCTGGCCTGTCTCCATGGCGTCCCCAGTGTGTTTGTGATTTGTTTCTCTCTGGGACACCCCTTCCCAAACTCGCCCCTTTGCCCCCCTCCCCAGGCATGGTGCTGCCTTTCTGCATTATGCGCTTGTCCCCCCACCCCAGGAGGTGGGCCTGACCCTCCTGCTCAGGATGACTGTCCTGTCTGGGCCCACCCTGCATCCTCCGGCACTAGTGTTGGTCAGGTTGCTCACTCATTCACCTCCTGCCCGTGTTCCCCTGCCTTTGCCCCAGAGGACCCTTCCTCCCGCTGCTCCCGAGGGAATGCTTCTGGGACCTGAGCTGGCTGGCCGCCCACTGGCAGCGAGGTGGGGCTGCTGGGGACCAGTGTTGTCCTCAGGCCCTGTTCTTCTGGGCCATGCCCGTCACAGAGGTATGGGTTTGTTGGTGGCCCTCTTGGTTTTGGTGTCCTCTCACAGAGCCTTCCTGGGGCCAGTCAGGGGTGGACTCGAGAGTGACCGCAGTGTGATCCCTGGGTTCCACGTCTTTCTCTCTCCCACCTCATACCTGTGGCTCCCTTGGGGCAGATTAGTGGTGCTGGCGCAACAGGTGGTGTCTGCAGAGACAGCTGTGTGATGGGACGCAGGCAGTGCGGCCCGTTGCATGCGTGCCACCCGCAGGCTCTGCACCAGAACACGCAGGTGCTGTTCACCACCCCGGCTGAGGCTGAGGAGCAGCAGCCGTACCTGCGTGGCTCCGCCGTGCAGCATGGGACCGCTGTCTGGCCGAGTACCACGTGGGCAATTGTGGGTGGGCCTGGAACAGGTATGCGCCAGGCGGGGATAGATGGTATAAGAGAGGCCAGTGGACAGAGCCACTCCTTCCATGTCCCTCCTTTGGACTCTGGTTTCTTTCCTGCTGCTTCCTCTCTCAAGATCTCTGATTATCACTTCTGTGTCCAAGGAAGAAGAAAAGCAAAGGAAGCTCTGCTCCTCTTCGCCGTGGCCTGCCGGCCCTCTTTGTCAGGGACCACTGTGCACAACGCCACGGGGGACAGCCCTCCTTCCCGTCCCTCCCTCTGGCCAGGTGCTGGGTAGTGGGCACAGTGGACACCTAGGCTGTGGTCATGGTCATCGATTTTGGCCAGGCAGCTGCCATCCTGGTAGAGCCCCTGCGCAGCCTGGATAGTGATGACTTCTGGCCCGTCCCGCCTCCGACTCAGCCATTCACTCGGAGAAAGGTGAGATGTCCTCCGACCCCCTCCTGAGGGTCAGGGGTGGGAGGTGCTGTGCCTGCCTCCAGGAGCTTAGCGGGGCTTGGCATGGGGCAGCCAGAGCCCTCAGGGTGCCCTTCGGCCTCTATTTGTTTGATCTTACTCTAGTTTTTGGCATCTGCCCCTTGCAAAGCTGCCTCTGGAATATTAATTTTCACATCTGGGCTCTGTGGGCCCCAGGTGCTGTCCAAAGGCCGAGCTCTCCAGGTGCAGGGCAGGAGGACAGGCTTCTTACCCCTGCTTCTGCCAGAGCTGCTCAGCTTTCATCTGTTTTATGTGCATTGAGTTTTGCTTAAGATTTCATTGGGAAAGGATTTTGTTATAGATGAAAAGTAGAACTGGAAAACCAATGGCAGGGTCTGGAGTACCGACTCCGGGCCTTCTCCTGACATGCTGTTCCTTTGACCTGGACACCTGCCGGGGCCTCAGATTCCACATCCTCCGAATGAACGGAGGAGTCCCTTATTTACTATGCTCCTTTCCGAGACTGGGGTAGGGGAGCTGTGAAAGGATGAAGCGCGCTCTGGGAGATCAGGAGGAGAAGCAGAGGTGAAGATAGACACATAGACACACACACAAACACACTCCCGAAGTGCGGGCCCAAGGCCCGGTGGGAGGATGAGGGGAATGGTGCCTCTTGGTCAGGGGCACCACCCACAGGTCATCTTGTGTCACTGCATGACGAGGGCCCTGCTGCCCAGCCCGCGGAGTAACAGGCCCACAGCCAGGGCTCTGGAGTCTGAGGCAGGCTGAACCCGAATGCGTGGGTGTTAGGGGGTGGCCCATAGTAGAGGCTACCCCTGCCCCAAAGAGCGGCTTCCAGCCTGCCAGAGGGGCCAGCGTGCTCATCCCAGATGCGGGGTGTGCTCAGCTCTCATGAGGACTTGGAGATGGCCTCGAGAGGTCAGGCAGGTGTGCAGTCCTCCCTGTGGGGACGAGGAGAGTAAGGCTCAGAGAGAAAGGAGCTTCCTCGCCTCTCACAGCCAGGATATGCCTGGGGATGGCAGTGAGGTCTGACTTTTCATATGGCTAGTTTCACGCATGCAGACGGTCCCCGAGTTCGGCAGACGGCAGGAGCTGAGAAGGGAAAACATTTTGACCAGGGGGCCTGCCCTGCCTCGTCCAAGCGTGGAAGAATGCCCACCCATCGTGGTGACGGCGCCTCTGCTGCTGACCTCTGTCTCTCCAGCCTGACTGCTCAGAGCAGAGTCGGTGAACAGTTTTTGGTCCTCAGAATTTCCCATTAGAGACTGTAAAGTGCCAGATCCGTGTAATTGTTCTAGCACCAATAATAATGTCACCTCCCTTTATATGCTCTTACTGTGCCCTCGCCCTCCCCTCCCCCCTCTCCTGCGTTTATCTCATTTTATCCTGGCAGCAGGGAGTGAGCACTAACGAGCAGAGACTTGTTGTAGGAGCCGGTCTGCAGCCAGAGCAGCTTCCCTCAGCCCCGGCCTCTTGCTCCCTCCCTTGCTCCTCCCGCCTGACCCACGCCACCAGCGTTTCGTTGTTGTGTTTTCTTTTGCAGGCATTTTGAGTTCAAATCAGGTGATCCATCGCATCCTCAAAGGGAAAATCACTGGTGCTTTGAACTTGGAGGTAACTGCCCCTGTGTTTAACTCAGCCCCCTCCCTCCCTCCCACCCTAGGGGTCTCAGCCACAGGCCACTGCCAAGGCCTGGATCCGTGGAATCACCTGGTGTTAGCGTTCAGCAAAACCAACTGAAGTTACCAAGGTTTGGGGTGGACCGGCTGGGGGTGGGCTTTCCCACTGAGACTTTCTCTTCCATTCACACATCCTGAAGTTTGAAGAGTTTAGATAACTTGAATGACGTGGCTAGCATCAGCCCCTTTCCATTCCGATCCATATTCTGCCTGTCCTGCCCCGTTGTCCCCTTTCATTCTTTTTTTTTTTTTTTTTTATTAATCCTCACCAGAGGAAGGGAGGGAAGGGGGAGAGACATGGATGTGAGAAACAATTGGTTGCCTCCCATATGTGCCCCAAGTGGGGATCAAACCTACAACCTTATGGTGTATGGGATGAAGCTCCAGCCAACTGGGCCACCAGCCAAGGCTCCCCCTTCCATTCTTGAGGCTTTGAGGGTGAAAAAGGCCACACTGTTGCCCAAGATAATTGATTTGATGCCCATTGGCCTGTGCTCTCAGCTCAGCTCTCAGAAAAGTGAAGTCTCTCAGTTTGTCCTGTGTCTTCAGTCCCCACTCAGCATGAACATTTGAAGCAAACTTAGGAAGCTTACATTGAAAGCTTCGGGGGGCCACGTGTTTCTTTTCTGTCTCTTTTTTGCAACCCCAGAGCATGATCTAAATTGCCCTAACAGACTGGAGAATGGAGCGGCCCACTGCGTAACTTCCCTGGCATTCCATTGTAGAATCCGGTGGGGAGCATTTAACCAGTGAGCCATTCCCATGGTGAACACAGTCGGCATGTGTCACGAGTTGGGGGGGTTGACCCGAGTCGCCACCCCTCCGCAGCCGGCCCGCTCCTAGCGCGGCAGCGAGGTGCAGCTGCCCTGTGCCCTGTGCCTCCGGCGCGCGCTCTAGCCTGGGGACACCTGCTTGGGACTAGACTCACACTCGTGTAGGATACTGACCTAGAGGAGCTCGTTTCATGTCTCCTTGCCTTCTTAGGAGAAAATCGATTCAGGATGATACGGCCATGTTGATTCTTCAGTGATCTGTAACTTCATTAGGGACCTTTGACACGTAAGGTAGTGAAAGGGAATGTCAAGGGAGACAAGTTCTGGGAGAGTAGGCAGACAGCTTACAGAGGCTGGTGCTGCCCTTCATGGCAGGGGAATGTGGACCCCATTATTTCTTTAAAAAATCTGATTAGAGCCAAACTATTTAAATAATTTTATTTGTTTCACCTTTGGTAGACGAGAAAAATACATTACAAAATACACTGTACAGAGGACAGCCCACAGTACACGTTACTAAAAACACAGTCTACATTTCAGCCAGGGCTGGTGGTAAAGTTCAGAAGAAAGCCACAGAGGCCTTGAAAAACAGATTTCAGCTCTGGGGTCCCCACTTTGTCTAAACCGTAGCATTTTGTAAGCACCCCATGTCAGGTGGGTGTGGGTAGGGCTGGGGCAGCATCGAGGGGAACTGTTGAACTCTCGCTCCGCCTGAAGCAGCAAGACATTAATCCCTTCAAAGAAAATGGGGGGAAGTGACCAATGTCAGAACAAAGCATCCTGGGACTCCTGACACCCTACAGGTTTCCCAGGCAGCTGTCCCAAGTCTGGGCTTCCCAAGTCTAGTGTCTTTACTTAGCCGTCCCTGGCTCTTGTCACTGCGGCCATCATCCAGCTGTAGGCGGTCTGTCCCCAAGAGCCTGTGTCAACCCAAAAGCAAGCTCCCTGACCAGGGGAGGCAGGTGGCACGCGTCCCACACAGACGTCGCGATGCCCAGTTTTAAACAGCACGTCCAGACAACACAGCACCGACAGTTCTAGCTCAGCAGCCTTCCCACCTCCTCTCCCCTTCCCCCAGGGCTTCCCACGAGCCCGGGGTCAGCACACAGGTATGTACGACCCCTGTAAAGCTAACCTTCCCAGAGGACCCACCTGACGGGACTGGTGTGAAAGAATGCACAACTCCTCAAGCTAAGCAATTTCAGTTATGCCTGTTTTCTCTTACAAGACCAAGTAAAGCAGGAGACAGCAGGGTGAGCAGAGAAGCCACCAAGGAACACCCTTCAGCACTAGCTAGAAGCCCTCTTCAGGGCGGAGGGACCCACGAACACGGCAGTCGTGGCACACACAGCATGTGGCCAGCCCGGAGAGACCGTGGATACGCCCGAGACCGTGCCCCGTCTCCACTCAATGCATTTAGAAGCAATTCTGTGAAACAGCCTCTTAAGCACCTTCCCAATTTTCTTTTTCTTAGAAATATGAAAACATCTCTAAGAGAAAAATAGTCCCAAGAATTAAGGTCATCATTTCAGCCTACTACACTGGTTCAGCAGGCCAGGCTCTGCATGCCATGGGGGACAAATGCTGGTCACTCCGGGGGCCTTGAGAAGAAATCTGAGCGCTGGGCATGTGCTTCAGCTCCACCTTCCTCCGGCTCCAGCAGGCACTGGTCTCTACCCCTCCCCCACCACCCAAGCAGTTCAGGGGATGGGGGTGGGGCGGGACGTGGGAATAAAAATAAAGATGAGTCAAGACCAGCATCTTCAAATTAACAAACTGTAATTGTTTTCCCAAAGATACATTTTTTCATACACATCCATCATACACTGTAACCAAAAAAAGCAGTGTACATGAAATAAGAGAAAATAAATTAAAAATCCATAGCATAGGTAAGGAGGCTCTAGTCTGGAGCACAGCTGAGTTTCCAGCAATATAAGGAGGCTCGAAAGTTTCTTTTAGAAGAATGCCTGCTAGCAAGGGTTCCAGCCAGGTGGTTGGTTGGTCTGTAAGTCAGTCTTGAGTACTTGAAACAGTTCTGTGTGTGTGTTTTTCCATAGCGTTTAGAATAGCCATCATTGTCCTGCAATAGGCAGAGCTATTACGTCCAGGAAAAATGAGGGAGGGAACCACAGAGGCAGCGTAAGATCCAAATACAGCATTCAAAGGTAATTGGTCCAGTGGTGCCTGGGGGAGGAGGGGGTGACGCTCCGGGCTAGCCGTCTTCCTTCGGGGGTGTGTACCATCCTGCAAAGAAACCCACAGAACATGAGCTGGAGGCTCAAGTCCCTGCTTCCGGGCCTGATCACTGAAGATACCTCCAGGATTACAGGTGAAAGAGCCTAGGAAGGGCTTCCCAGTGTGGGGGAGAGGTGTGGGAAGCCGAGAAACTGCCTACCTGGAGGTCATAAGGAAGGGGAGAATGAGGTGCCAACCTGAGATGGCGGAAGAGTGAGGTGAGCTTTCTCAAAGGGTGGTCGGGAAGAGGGGCAGCACCAGTCCACTCGTGGAATGATCACTGGTGCTTTTCTGGGAGAAGAGGTGGTGGACGGAGCCACCTCCAGCCCTTCTTGGGAGAACAGGGGCAGGTGCTGTGTTAATGGGTGGTAAAGGCTCAGAAACCAAAATGGGGTTCTTGCTGTTTAGCTGAAAGTGAAAACCTCAGGCCTTCCAAGTGTCCAAATCCTGAACCCCGGCTCCAGCCTCACCGTTTTTTTCGTGGATCTGCACCAAGGACTTGTAGGACTGCTGTGCTCTTGTCAGGCTGTACTGAGACTGGAGAGGAAGCCGGCAAGTCAGGCCACGGCCAGCTGTGGCCTGGCTGCCCCTCCCCTTCCCCAGGCTCTCACCCGGCGTCCCCATCCCCGACCTTATGCTCTGTAAACATACTACGGGCTCTTCACCTGGAGGTCCTTTTGGGTGCAATCCCATTGCCTTCCCTTTCCAGACCTGTGACCCCCCCAAAATCTTAGGAAGACCCTCAGGCCAAGGCCTGGCTCCTGTTCCCATGGAGAATGGTCCCAGGCCCATCAGCCCAGAGGGATTATCCTCTTGGCCCGTCCGAGAAGGAAGCCTTGGCCTGCTACCCACCCAAACTGTGTCTGGCTCCGGCCAGTGGCAGCAGCCCCGGCCCCCAGTTCCTTACTTTGTTGGCTCCAAACTGCACGCGTGCTTTTCCCTTCACCAGTGTGGCACTGATCTGCATGATCACTGACTCTATCGAATAGGCACTGCTCCAGCCCTGGGAAGCAAGCGACAAAGCAAATGAGTCAGGAGAGTTCCCAGAAACTTCACACTTGTTCTCTAGCAAGGAACCGCTTCTATGGAAGGGCCTTGCCCTTCCCTCCTGGCACAGCCATCGCCTGTTCCAGGTCAGTGAGTGCAGGCTCTGCTGGCAGAGTGAAAGGGCCACATTATGCCCGTCACCCAGCCAGCAGGGGGTGTGTGGTAAAGCTCAGCTGAACCCTGCCCATGCCGGCCTGGCGAAGAGCAAGAGACAAGCTCACCTGTTTGGTGAGAAGTTCCATGCAGATGGCTCCTCCGCCCAGAACATACCTGCAGAAGAAAGGTTAGTCAGCTGTGCCTGGCCAAAGCTCCACGCCCCTCTCACCCTCTGTCCTAGGAGCTGCCCTCAGCCGCTCACCCTCCGGAAAGGACTGGAGACACAACCCTGACAAACGGCGGGTCAAAGGGAAAGTTATCCTGCAAGAGAGACAAAGGCCACAGTTAGGGAGAGGCAGCCGGTATCCACCACAGGACTGGGAGGTGGAGTGGGAGGTCTAGGCCCAGGAGGGAGTGGCAGGGAGGGAAACAGCCTCACTTTAAAGGAGAAGTTAAGCAGGATGAAGTCTGCGCCTTCTTTCTCTTTGAGGATCTGGAGATCGTTGTGCAGAGCGCTGTCCTGGTCAACTCTGCGAAACGAGGAGTCTGGGCTCAGACTCCTGGGGCCCGCTCAGGAGCCCCGGGACAGCTCCCCCCGCCCAGGCTGGCAGCAGAGGCAAAGCACTGCTACACCTGCTCCTGGCACCGTGCGACCGACAAGCTCCTGGGATGCCCCGGAGACTCCCAGCACAGGGCTCCGCACAGCCTACGCCTCAACCGCCTTTCCAACCCGAGTCCCCACTCACTTGAGGAGTTTGACATTCCAATCATACAGACTGTCATTCACGAGTTCGACTGCATAGTTTCCTGGAAGGCAGGAAGAAGACAAGTGTTATGAGGATGGTCCAGGTTGAGACCCCTCTCCCAAGCTGAGAGGAAAAACTATGAAAGGCTCCAGGTTCACCCGTGATGGACATGCAGCCAGAATAAAGCCACTGGCTTCAGGAGCTCCATTTTGGCCTGAGAAGTTCATAACCATTCACGTACCCCAAACCGCTTGGGGCCCTGGCCACCATCATATCCTTCCTTATGAAAAGCTCCTGTTTGGGCCCCTCCCTCAGGCCAACTCACCACCTTTGAAACTCTGTGATCGGTATATATCCCTGAGCTCCTTCATCAGCCGGTCAGTGGCCTGCACCGAGCCAGACACTGCCCCCTGCAAGGGAGGGAAGACACACCGCTCATGGTCACGTGGCGTGGAAACACACTAGACCCCAGGGGCGGTCTGGCAGCTTGCTCAGAATTTAAGCAAGGATTAGGCACACCCGTAACACCCCGAAAAGGAATTGCTCCCAAGACTGATATGTAATGGCCTACCACCTTCCAGCCTGTACCCACCAACCCCTTGGCCCAGCCTCTCCCTAGAAGGTACGTACATTTAAGTAATCTTGCCTCTGGTTCTTTTTAATTTTCTCTAGTATGGCCAAGTTTTCTTTTCCGATGCCATCATCTTCAGATTTCTTACCCTCAGCTGGTTCTTCCTCTTTCATTTCATAGTGATCTAGGTCTTCTGTGTCCTGGGGAAGGTATGGAGTGGGAGTGGGATAGAGGAGAAAAGACACCAACACAGGTTGTGGAGAGGGGCCATCACCTTCCCAGTCCTACTCGGTCTAGAGCTACAAGTTAGGGAACAGCGGTCTATCTAGGAGGCTAAGGAGTACAGCACTCTTTCTGTTTCTACAATTTCAGCCCCATTCCCTCCCCAATCTAAAGGACAAGGCCAGTCTCGCCTCCCATTCAGTTCCCCAGCAGAACTACTCAAGGACCCAGGGAAACCACGCAGGGAGCGCTCAGTCCTCTTATTTCCCAGAATGACTCTGCTCTGTCTCTAAAACTCTCCCTTGGCAGCAGAAGCTCTTAATTCCTAGAATGACTCTGCCCTGACACTGTGACTCAAAGCTCATGTTTCACCAGGTGACTGCTGCACACAGTTCTCAGGACTCCAGGTCTGAAGGAGAAACCTGCATCGGAAACCTCACGCCCTCCAGGCTCACAAGCGGCACCCGATGCCAGGAGGGAAATGAGGAAGGAGGTCCAGAGAGGGAGATGGTAGAGGTCAAGAACAGAATCAGCCCCTCGCCCGCCCCGCTGTAACTGAGCAGGCGGTCGTTGTGCGTGGGAGCAGAGCCCGTATTCGGTATTCGAACCCCGTTAGATGCTGAGGGATGGCACGGGCGGGGGTGGGGGTGGGGCTCTACTGTCTGACAGGAGTAAGTTTCATGTCTCGCACATCCTTCGTGCGTCTTAAGACCTTAATAAAGTTACAAAACCTGGGACATTAATCCAATGCTAGGACACAAAGTGATCAGTGTTTCCTGACTCTAGCAGGACGTGGTAATACTAACCTCTTAATATTACATCAGCCGACAGTGAACGAATGTTGGGTGCTGTACTAGCTGCTATACACACCAGCTCAGTTAATTCTTACAACCACCATGCCATTACATCAGCATTGCCCCCATTTTACAGATGAGGAAGCTGAGGTCTAGTAGATTAAGTCTCATATCCAAAGTCAGACATCTCTTAAAGCTAAAATGTGAATCAAATTCTGTCTGGCTCTGAAGCTCAAGTTCTTAATTGTAATGTTACATTCTGCAAAAGTATCTTTTTAGACAATGTATCAGATAAACTGGCACTTATGTACTGCATGAAACATTTTATGTGCAATGCCTTATTTCATCTTCAAGACAACTATATGTAGTAGGTATCCGAAGTTACACTGTTGCTGTTTCGTGTAAGCGGATTTGCACTTAACTGTCTTCAGCGGTTGGATGTGGGTGCCCTGCCTCCTCTATTACATTGGCCATTCCTCCAGGGCAGTAAACCTGTCTTTACTCCTTTGGCATTTTTGCCTCCCAAGTTCTAGACCGGAGCTTGTGTACTGTGGGTGCTCAGTGCTGCTGGCCAAGAGAGCTTCCTGCCAACGCCGCCTCAGGTGGCAAGCCTACCTCGGGCATCTCTTCATCTTCATCCTCTGAAGACACGTCCTCCTGTGTGCACTGCAGCGGGAGAAGAAAGGTGGGAGATCAGAGCCTCAGCGGACTCCCAGAATGCAACCTCCGGCTGACGCCCGAGCCGCCCGGTCCAGAAGCCCTGTGCCTGTCCACACGCGGCCGGCCTCTCCGCCAGCCACATCTGAGCAGAAGCCACGGCCCAGGGAACGACTTCACGAGCAGCCCCTTACTCTCCTCCTACCGTGTGCCCAAGAATAAAAGCAGCAAAATGGCTGTTTCTGTCGCCCACCTCACAAATCCCAGTTTAATTTCCATAAGAATGTCTCCTTTACTCAATTGTCTTTAGACTGATATTGCATTCTTGGTTTTTAACAAGGGGCTTGAGATCCCAATGGCCACCGACTGCTGCTGGTAAAGATCTGCCCCTTCCTCTCCACATGAAGGATACTGCCCACAAGAGTGAGTTCTGATAGGAAGCTCCTATCAGGGCCCCCTGTAAGCTAGAGTCCCGTCTGCAGAAGAGGCCAGGAGTCACGGTATGTGTGCGCTGGGAGTGGGCAGGGTGGAGAGAAACTGCTGCAGACCTGTCTCAATCTGCACGAGGCTGTCTGGGGTAACCGCACAAGGCCAGAGCGCCTCGGCTGCTCACCTGCTCTGCTGGCAAGGGCTGATCCAGCATCTCCACATCTGGATGCTGAGGGAGGTTATAGAGTTTACACAGGTCGGAGATGATCCTCTTCAGATGCTGCAGGAGCTGGGGGTAGGGACCAGAGTGACATCAAACACTCCCTCTCCGCCCCAGTGTGGACAGGCACGTGAACGAGCTCTTAGCTCAGACCCTTAATTGGTACCTCGTTCCCTAGACCTAATGGACCATGTAGCTGGGGGAAGAGTTTACTGGACCAATCTTGGGACTGGTGCAGGTCTCTCTCTCTGGTTTCAGCAAGCAAGTCCCCTAAGAAGTCTGCCTCCGAAGTTCAGCTTACTGTACCACCCACCTTCCAGATAGATCCCCCTTTTACGGGTCATCTTCAAGACATGGGCCCCACCTCAACAGCCTGGCCCCCTCACCAGAGTATTCCCTTTCTTTATGTCCACCAGCCTCTCCAACACAGCAGCCAAGTTAGGGTCGTCAGACTCCACCGACCAGATTGGGGGCACAGCAGGGTACGACTCCTGTGGGAACAGAGCAGGGACAGCAGTCAAGATGGGCGGCCGTGGGGAAAGCTTGATTTTGCCTGCCCTCTGCTTCCCCAAAACTAGTCCCCTCTGCTCTTCCCCCAGCTCATAAAAGCCCAGCTCAGCAGGCCAGCATCTAACCAAGCAGCTTTCCAGTAAGTCCTAGACCATGAGAAGAGGAACGGATCACCTCACCACAATCACACTGATGTGCAAAAGGGACTGCAGATCACTTTTGTTTTCGCTAGGGGAGGAGGGATTAAAAACTAGACTGTATCTGCAGGACCTAAAAGTGAAAGGGTAGCAGGAAGAATTTCCACACCCCACTCCCCTCAAGGCCCCTCAAAGGCCAGTTCTCCCCACCTCTCCTTGGGAACCTGCCACCCTCTTCGTCCAGGCGTAGGCCGTAGGGCTCCCCATGGCAGGCTGGGAGGAAGAAGCCTACGCTGCTAGCATTCCCAGCATTCCTGAGCCATGGTGCCAAATGCGGCCTGACCAGACTCCCCCTCTGCCTAAACCAAGGGGGCCAGTTCAGGCCAAGTCTCCTTTGCAGGGGCCACAGACTCAGACTTAGAACCTTCTAAATTAACTTCCTTTCAGAGACAAAGATAGTGGATGGTCTCTGGCAACTGGAAGGGCAGCTAGAAGGGGACAAACCTACCCTTGAGGAATTAGAAACTTTGTTCAGGACCAAAATTAACTCCTGAGGTTCCTACACATGCCGAGGAAACCATATCCACCTTTACTGGGGGTTTTAGCTCTGCCAGGGCTCTAACCCTCAATGCTGAAGGAAAACAGATGAATAAAGATGCTCAAGTCTTCACCTAAGCCACACCTAGTCCTCCAATCTTTACTTCAGTAAGAAGAACGGTGTGGTGGTGGGTGGGCTAGGGATGGAAGAAGAAAGAAAAAGTGGGACGCCCGAGTTTTGGTGGGGTGCCACGCCATCCCAGCTGAGACCTGCTTCACCAAACCTTGACCTGGTTTGATGGAGGAGAGGGACAGAAAACAGGAACCAGGTAAAATGAACTCAGGCCCCAAAGTACTCCGCAAGTCACAAGTCCCTGTTTCCCCAGACTACTCCGTCTGCATCTGCCTGCCTGGACCAAGTACTGTCCCCTGGCCCCGCAACCAGTGCTCCAGCGGGGCGAACGCCGCCACAGCAGTCAGCACCAGCCGCTCTACAGGCTGCACCCGCAGCATCAGATCTTCCTGGGTTACCAGAGGCCAACTGTCTTCAAGGGACACATGAGGGTGGACTGGGCGGGAGACATGTAAGCGTCTCCTAGTCCAGCATGCCTAGGGTGGAATGAGGCTCACTGAGGAGAAAAGGAACTGTTACTGTTTAGAATGGGACGGGCCCTCAAACATTACCAACCACTGTCACCGGGGGAGGCAACAAACAACCCAGGACAACTGGATATCCACAGGGAACAGGAGGGGAGTGGCAGATCTGCTACCAGCTGGGGCAAAGGAGAGTTAGAGGTTACACCAGAATAAAAGGGGATCCAAAGGAAAGGAAGGAGCGTCAGGGTACTGCGAACCGCCGCTGCGTGGAATGCAGAGAGCAAAGAGGGGCTGCACGAGCGATGCCCGGGCAGGGATCCCACAGGTGGCCACGTCCTAAGTTACAGGTACTACTGAGAAGGGGGCATCGCTGGAATGTGCAGAGTTCCAGCCAAGTCGGTCCAGCTGAGGTCAGTGCAGAGGCCTGAACCTTGAGATGGGAGTGAGGGGGAAAAAAGGGCATTCGGAGGTGGCAAGGTAAAGTGGTGGAGTGCCCCAAATCATGAACCTGGGGATGTGGGTGGGCTAGTGAGGCGCCATATGTCGGGTGTCTCTCGCTACGAAGGATCAATGGCAGAGATTCCGGGTGCTCGGCAGAACCTCAAGGGGCAGAAACAAATGTAACCTGGAGAAAAGGAGCGAGCCCCAAGAGGGGATTCGGCTTCCCAGCTCTTCTGAGATCAAAAATTCGTGTGGGGTGATTCTGAGTCCCTGACAAGGGCCCCCCCCCGAGAGGCGCACACAAGGGGGTCCTCACCGTGATGTTGCAGTGGATGCGGACGGGATCCCCAGGCACCGACCCCCGTGCGGGGAGATGCGGTCCAGGCGCGGCCCCCGCCCCGGCCCCTCCAGCCCCAGCCAGCAGGAACTCGCAGCTCAGCTCGTCCAGGCAGGCGCTGGCAATGCGGAAGCGCTCGTGGCCGCGGTGGAAGATGGACTCGAGCAGCTTCAGCTCCCGCCTCAGGCAGGGCCCCGGCCCCGAGCCCCCGCCTGGGCCGCCCCCGGCCCCCGGCGCCGCCCCCTGGCCCCCCAGCTGCTGCCCCGGCCCCGGCTGCTGCTGCCCCTGCGGCTGCGGCTGCTGCATCCTCCGCTCCGCTCCGTTCCGGGGCCGGCGGGCCGGGAGCCTCCGGCCTCCGCTCCGGGCTCCGCCGCCGCCGCGCCGCCGCCGCCGCCGCCGCCGCCGCGGTCCGCACTTCCTGATCCCCCCTTCGCCAAGATGGCGCCGCCGCCACCTCCGGGACAGGGTCCCCCCTCCGCTCGCCGTACCCCCCCCAGCCGCCGGAAGCCGCGCGGCTCTCCTCCTCCTGCTACTCCGCAGTCCCGCCTCTGGCCTCCTTCACGTGACCTCTCCGTGCTGGCCTCCTTCACGTGATCTTTCCTTCTTTTCCCGCCCCTTGTTCTCGACTGCCACTCTCACATGTGACCCGGGGCTCTGGCCTCGCGGCTTCCAGTGCCTCGGTGCGTGTTCACGTAGGGCGGGCGTGCGTGCGTGCGACGGCCCTCGTCTGCTCTCCCGTTTCACATGACCCGGCGCCGCGTGCTCCCAGGGGCTACCGCGCGGGACACTGTTTCCTGCTCTGGGCCCTTTTCCCTGCCTTTCCACATTGCGGCCAGCGTGCTGGTCGCTCGGTTGGCAGAGAAGAAAGACTGGGAGCTGCTGTCGCTGCGGTGCCGCCTTAATCCTGCGTCCCCGCCCTGGTCCTCGGCACAGGGCCCCCGAGCCCCTGCCCCCGTGGGGTGGGCATGCTCCGTCGTCACACTGAATGAGGGGCGTGTGGTTGGGGAAGGAGCCAAGGAGTCACGAGTCTTGGATCCTCGTCCCGGCCCTGTGGCTAGTTCGTTGTGTGACCTTGTGTTAACCATCTTCCCTTAGTGTCCTCATCTGTGCAATGACTCTGTTGCGAGTCGTGTTTGCTCTGCCTACTCCCAAAGATGCGATGCCCCAGATACCCTGAAGGGTCGTGTGATAGATCGCTGGTCAGTTTTGTATGAGGGGTAGTCGATAGCTGATCCTTCGCACTTATCAGACACACGGGGTCTGGACAAGGTTGAGGGAGAGACAGCATGGGCAGTGGAATGGAAGTTGACAGGCCCTGCGGACCACAATCTCCCTCCCAAGCTTAGAAGACTGTTACACCTTGTCTCAGTAGTCGCAAGTAGGCGGCAGTGCCCCAGAGCTTTCGCTAGGTGGCACTATCACAAAGGACAAAGCTGGCTGAGGTTCTAGAGATGCGGAGCCGGTGTTCTTCAGCTGAGGGCAGGCGTGTTAGCCTGTGGTAGGGCCGGGTGAGTTATGCTGTGCCAACTCCTCACTTGAGCCACTGGCAAATTGCCATCTTCCTCTCTTCCACGTGGATCAAAATGCGTGACCCGTTCCTGGAAGATGACCTTGGTGCTCAGTGCTGCGTTACTCTTTCCTCTACTCAGTGACAGTTGATACGGGCTGCCTTTGGTTAAGTTAGGCACTGGGTATTTAAAGGTGATTGAGATACGTCTCCTTCAGGGAGCACGGAGAGTTAACTACATGTCCCTTTTGTGTCTGTTTGTGCAAGCCGGTAGCATAAAAGGCTGCTGTAAGAATTCCCATTTATTGAGCCCTTCCTAAGCCAGGGTATCTTGGAAATATTTACCCCCCATTCCCCAAGCAACACTGCAGTCAGTCTTTTCTATTCCTGTTTTGCAAGTGGGGAAAAGGAGTGACTGCCCCAGGGGATACAACTAGTAAACAGAATTTTGGGGTGAGTCTCCAAACTCCATGTCCTTCTATCCCATTCTGCCTTCTCTGACCTTCCTTTGATACTTCCTTTTTTTTAAAGCCTCGCCCCTACCTCTATCCCTGTGTCCCACATCTGGGCAAGTGGAGAAGAAAATCTGGGTGCTTCTTCATCTGGCACTGGTGAGAGATTCAAACCAGGCAAGCCCATGTCTGAAAGCATGAACCCTTATCTGGGACCCCTCCTCCCCCACCTACTTTTGCCTATGGGAGTTGACTATGAAAAGCACTCAAAACAGCTCTGGGTGTGTAGTAAGGGCCATGTAGGAGTTAGTCATCATGACTATTGTGATTGCTGTCGGTGGTGGTGGTGGTGGTCTCACCACTGGAGGAAAGGACCGGATGGCCCTGCCCGTCCCCGCATACACTTAGGACTGTCACTTCAACCCTGAGCCAGTCCTGGAAAGGGCCCAGAGAGATTTACCGTCCCAGCCTCCACTTTTCTCTAGATATTAGATATGGCTGGCTACTCATTCATATTGTGGACAACAAATTCCTAAACAAGGAATTCTCGGACACGAGGGCCTAACTTCGTGTCAACCCCTGGGGAAACTTTTCCTAATTTGCTCACATAGTGTTCATCACAAACACTGCTTCCAGTGCAGTTCTGTAGCCCTACCCCGTCGAAGCATCTGCCATTCTGTGCTGAGTCCTTATATACTTGTCTGTTGTTCCCACCAGCCTGTTAGCCTCTTATGGGCAGGAACTGTGCTGGCTCGTTTGGGTATGCCCTTCCTTTCTCTTTCACTCCAAGTTGGCCTTCCAAAAGCGTAGCTCTCTCTATTTCTCCTTTTCAGGCAGCCATGTCCTCCCATCCCTGCTCAGCCCAGGCTCATGCAGACTGTGACAAGTGTAAATGAGGTTGGTTCTCCCACACAGCTGGGAAATACTGTAGTCATTTCTTAATAAGCTTTTCTTTTATTTATAATATTTTAATCATCATCCGAGTATCTACAGGACTTGAAGTCTGAGCATCACTCATATATCCCTTAGACTTCCTTTCACAATGTATAACTCATGGTGAGAAGCTAATTAATGAATAAATGAGCCCAAGATGTCTGGAAACCTCCCTCTGCTAAACGGATGTTTCAAACTGATGGCTTTTCTTAGCAGAGGTAGTCAATCTGCAGCTGCGTGCTCTCTCTCTCCCTCCCTCTCTCTCTCTCTCTCTCTCTCTTGGGCTTTATCAAGAGATTTTCATGCCACTTGACTCTAACTCTTACCCAAGAAACCCACCAATGCAGCCATTTGGAAGGTCTTGAATTCCATATGTTACAAAGGACTTTAATTAGAACACAACAAGGTGATGAGGTGGTCCCACAATTTTGCACAGACTCCAAGTCCCCCGCTGAGGAAACTCAGAAGTGACGGTCACTGGGATGGGGTCTGTCTCTTCCTCTCTGCTCATCTGTCAGGACCTCAGCTCTCTGGCTGAGGGAACCCTCTGACAGAAGCCTAATCGGAAGTCATATCTGGTGGTTTTCTGAAATATGGAGGGAAGGGGCATTAGAAACAGAATGAAAAGTGGTGAATATATTCATTTAGTGAATTCTTGAGTGCTAGGGAAACAAGAGTGAATACAGTCATCCCTCGCTATATCGCGGTTCACTTATTGCGGCTTCACTGTATTGCGGGTTTTTAAAAAACATATCTAATTCTGTATTGCGGAGTTTTTGCTATATCGTGGGATTAAAATTATGTAGGTTTAAGAGTGTAGAAAGTGTTTAGGAGCATATGAAGTGTTTATAAGAGTGTGGGAAAGGTTAATAAGAGAGTGGGAAAGGTTTACAGGCATGTGGGAAGGGTTTGTAAAGCCTTAAAATAGATACAAATAATAAAATAAATATAACGCCGCTACTTGGAGGATTTTCACCTATCGCAGGGGTCTCTGGAGCGTAACTCGTGCAGTAGGTGAGGGGTCACTGTAAAGCAAACATTGCGGCCCTCGTGGAGCTTACATGCTGCTGGGGAAAACAGCCATGACAAAGGTGGACTCTATAGAGCTGACCGACTTCCTGATGTCAGAGGAGATGAGGAAGTATTTACTGAGCACCTACTACATGTGAGGCACTGGGGGTGCAGCCTTGAATGAGACAGAACCAGCCTTCACCTTTTCTGTGTGTTCAGCCTGGCAGAAAGTCAGATGCTTCATCAATTGTTGCACACCCGTCACTGAATTGCAGTTATGGTAGGTGCCTCAAAAAAGACCGAGACTGGAGATCTGGGAACGTGCCCCTGAACAAGGGACATGCTACATTTGGAAGGATAAGTGCAATCACCTATGCGGGGTGGGGGGGGGGGCGGGGGCTGGGCACTGACACCGGCAGAAGGGACAGCAAACGCCAAAGTTTTGAGGTAGGACCATGGCCAGTTGGAGGAATGGAAAGAAGGCCTGGCCTGTGTCCAGGGAGACAGGGAGAGACACGTGTTAGGTAGGCAAGGGTTAAACCTTGGCAGACATTAAAAACCATGTCTGGGAACGTGGGCTTTATTTTAAGATCAAGGAAGAATGAAAGGTCTCTAGAATTTTGAGAAGCTCTAAAAGCCTGGGCAACTAACAGTAGCAGCACCAACAGAGAATGAGACGGCTCAATGGAGAGCTGAGTTTTCTGGGAAGGGTGGAACTTTGGGTTATAAATATGCTAAGTGTGTGGAGATGGGGGGGATGTGGGACATTTTCCTGGAGACACCCGGCGGGGTATGAGTTCTGAGCTCAGGAGGCAGGCAGAGCCATAAGCATTCATTAGAGAGTCAGCTACAGATATTCTTTGAATTAGACCGTAAAGGGGGCAACACAGCTGAGTGGAAAGACCATGGACTAGGCGGTCAGACAGAACTGAATTTGGATTTGACTTCCTCTGCTTTGCTAGCTTTGTGACCTTGGTCTAGTTATTTAATTTCTGTGAAACTCATTTTCCTTATCTGTAAAATGGGCATGATATTCTTCTGCCTTGCAGGGTGGATTATTGTTCCAGTTTAGAAGAAATGAGATATTTAAAATGATTAACACTGATGGGCACATAGTACATTGCTCAGCAAATGCTAAGTACTACTGTTGCTATGATTACTGTCACTGTTACAAAGTCAAGATGTTTACAAAGCACAAATGTTTACTAGTCACTTAGTAAACATTTATGGGGCTTTGCCATGTGTCAGACACTAGTCTAAGTATCAACATACAACATTAGACAGACGAGATCCCTGCTCTGGTGGTGCTTGTTTTCTGATGCAGAGTCAGATACTAAACAAATGAATGACCAGAAGAGTGACTGGTAAGTAGATGCAAGGACTTAGAGTAGGGTCATGAGGGAGAGAATGACTCAGGGGAACTTTAAGTCCACTGGTCAGGGAGGTCTCCCTAAGGAGGCGGTGTTTGAGCTGAGATTTGAGGAAGAGAAGGCAGGCATGGCAGGGGCAGGGAAGAGCATTCCAGCAAGGAGAGCGACGACCTCTGAGACCCTGTGTGCGAACAAAGGCATGGGCTAGAGGTGGGAAGCTAATGATATACTGGCTGAGAGCATGGGCTTTGAACCCCAGCTCTGCCAGCTGTTAAGGATGTGACTTAGCCAATATGTACTTCAATTTTCACGTCTGTAACATGGGATCGTAACAGTACCTACCGCATAAGACTGGTGGGAGGATTAAGTGATAAGACACATGAAAAGTACTTAGAATGGTGCACATAGTAAGAGCTTGGCGTTTCAGAAAATAGAGAGGGGATCGGCACCGAGTCTAATGAAAGAAGGGGGGCGTGTGGGAGCTGAGGCCAGTGAGAAAAGCAAAGGCTGGATTATAGAGACCACGGCAAGTTGTTTGGGTTTTATTTAAAGTACAGTGGGAAACCATTGACTGATTTTTAAGCTGTGAGTGGCATGATCTGATTTTTAAAGATCATTCTGGCTGCTGTATATAAAAAGGATTGAAGGGATTTTTGTTTCTCCCAAAGGTCATGTGTTATCAGAACAAGCAGATGCTCTTATTTAGGGCAGAGTGATCATCCTGCTCCTTCAACTTGCTCCCAGAAGCACAGCACTCTGTCACTCAGCAAATCTGTCCTGAGCAGTTGTGCTTTGTCGGGCACTGGGGGTGTGGACACAAACGGGATACAGTCCCTGTGGGGAGCTTAGCTTCACTCCTGGCACAGAGGAGGGGCTCCTCATGTGACAGCGGTGACCCATCTTACCGTTTTTGTTGCATTTCTTACTGCTGCCCTCAGGAACACGTGGTAATGGGTGAATGGGGGCCAGATGTAGTCAGCTGTGACACAGTGTGGCAAACACAGTAACGGGGATCAAGAAAGGTAAGGTCCTGCCTGGTTGGTGTAGCTCAGTGGATTGAGCACGGGCTGGGAACCAGAGGGTCCCGGGTTCGATTCCCAGTCGGGGCACATGCCTGGGTTGCGGGCCAGGTCCCCAGTGAGGGCCATGTGAGAGGCAACCATACATTGCTCTTTCTCCCTCCCTTCTCCTCTCTCTGAAAATAAATAAATAAAATCTTAAAAAAAAAAAACCTTTAAAAAAAGAAAGGTAAGGCCCTTGGAGGGTGATATTAGGATTAAGTCCCAAAAAAGAATGAGACAGAAGTTTCTTAGATGGAAATGGACCAGGGAGAACTGGGCCTTAAGGTGGAAGGAGGTTGGGGAGAAAGGCCCTAAGACAAAGGAGGAACTGGGGGGAAAGCGGCAGGCCAGGAGGGCACAGGCA
>PVJI01022915.1:0-24420 GCA_004026765.1 Micronycteris hirsuta
CTGCCTCCTCCGCCCGTTTCTGTCCCGCTCACCGGCCTGGATGTTTGTCTTCTCCTACCTCCTGGGTGTCGGACTTCCCTTCAGTTCGATTCTGTCCATTCTGGTTGTTTAAATTTTTGCTACTGCATTAGTTGTATGGACATTCTGGATGTGCGGTCAGCGAGTGCGACCACCTACGCTGCCATCTTGGCGGAAGTCCAAATAAATGAAATATTTCTCGGCTCACAGTCTACATTCGTCTTTCAAGACAGAATCGCATCACTTCAACCCCTGCTTTCATTGTCGCATCCCTTTGTCCGACTCTGACGGGCCTGCGGCCCTCTTTCCTTTATGTGCCACAGCATTTTAATCCACTCATCTATTGATGGGCTTTTGGGATATTTCCAGATCTTGGCTATTGTATACAACACTGAAATAAACATAGGGGTGCATATATTATTTCTAATTAATGTTTCTCATTTCTTGGATACATTCTCAGAAGTAGGATCACTGGGTCAAATGTAGTTCTATTTTTAATTTTTTGAGGAAACTCCATACTGTTTTCCATTGTGGCTGCACAAATCTGCATTTGCACCAGCGGTGCATGAGGGCTCTCTTTTCTCTACATCTTTGCCAGCACTTGTTGTTTGTTGATTTATTGATGATAGCTATTCTCATAGGTGTGAGATGACATCTCACTGTGATTTTAATTTGCATTTCTCTGATGATTAATGATGTTGAATGTCTTTTCATATACCATTGGCCATTTGTATGTGTTTTTTTTGAGAAGTATCTATTCAGAACTTTTGCCCATTTTTAATAGCATTGTTTGCCTTCCTGGTCTTTTAAAAATATATATTTTATTGATTATGCTATTACAGTTGTCCCAATTTTCTCCCTTTGCCTCCCTCTGCCCAGTACCTCTGTTCCCTCCAGCAATCTCCTACCTTAGTTCATTTCCATGGGTCATGCATGTAAGTTCTTTGGCTTCTCCAATTCCTAAACTATTCTTAACATTCCCCTGTCTATTTAGTATCTACCAATTTGTATTTCTTAATCCCTGTAACTTTCTCCCATTCTCACCCTTCCCTCTTCCAGCTAATAACTCTCCAAATGACCTCAATATCTATGATTCTGTTCCTGTTCTTCTGGTTTCCTTAGTTTGTTTTTTAAATTCAGTTGCTGATAGCTATGAATTTGTTACCATTTTAATGTTCTTAGTTTTGCTCTTCTTCTTCTTATAGAATTCCCTTTAACATTTCATATAATAATGGCTTGGTGATGATGAACTCTGAGTTTTACCTTGTCTTGGAAGCACTTTATCTGCCCTTCAATTCTAAATGATAGCTTTGCTGGACAGGGTAATCTAGGTTGTAGGTCCTTGCTTTTCATCACTTTGAATACTTCTTGCCAATCCCTTCTAGCCTGCAAAGAATCTTTTGAGAAATCAACTGACAGTCTTATGGGAATTCCTTTGTAGGTAACTCTCTGCTTTTCTCTTGCAGCTTTTAAGATTCCCTCTTTATCTTTAACCTTTGGCATTTTAATTATGATGTGTCTTGGTGTGGTCCTCTTTGGGTCTAAATTTTTAGCACTCTGTGCTTCCTAGACTTGTATGTTTATTTCCTTCTCCAAATTAGGGAAGTTTTCTTTCATATGTTTTTCAAATAAGTTTTCAGTTTCTTGCTCTTACTCTTCTTCTGGCATCCCTATGATTTGGATGTTGGTATGTTTGGAGATGTCCCAGAGGCTCCTAATTCTATTCTTGCTTTTTTAAATTCTTTTTTTCTTGCTGCTATGCTGATAGAACGCTTTTTTCTTCTTTATGTTCCAAATCATTGACTTGAATCTTGGTTTCATCCCCTCCATTGTTTGTTCCCTGTGGATTTTTCTTTATTTCATTTAATGTAACCTTCATTTCTGTCTGAGTCTGTTCTATGCTGTGGCAGTACCCAATGATTTCTTTGAGCATCCTGATAACCAGTGTTTTGAATGCTGCGTTTCATAGGTTGTTTATCTCCATTTTATTTAGTTTTTTTTTTTTCTCTGAGTTTTGTTCTGTTCTTTCCTTTGGACCATATTTCTTTGTCTCCTCAATTTGGCAGCCTCCCTGTGTTTGTTTCTGTGCAGGTAGAGCTGCTTTAAATCCCTGTCTTAGTAGTGTGGCCTATTATAGAAAAGTCACCTGTAAATTATGTGGGATGGAGCCTTAGATAGTCTCTAGGGCAGGGGAACACATTTCACTGCTTTGTGGCTCTGTGTCAGGGATGGCTCAGAGGGGGGACAATGCCAACGCCTGGCTTCTGAAGATTGCCTGAGAGGAGGCGTCTCCTTGGCACTTGCGGCCGTGCCAGTGACTTTATTTTCTCCTCTTCTCCCCATATGCCACTTGTGCCCTTCCATCTGTCGTCCTGGTACCGAATCCCAGAGGCCTTTGATCTGTGTGAGTCCTAAGTCTGTTGCAGACCCTTTAAGAGAAATCTCTTGAATCCTGCAGTTTCTTCCACTGCCTTGACCACTGGTTTTTGCAGCCAAAAGTTATGGGAACTTATCATCCTGGTGCAGGAACCCTGGGGTAGGTGGTCTGGTCTGGGGCTGGGATCACTTGCTCCCGTGGTATCCTTTCCAGTTTTTATTCAGAACACTTGAATGTAGAATCACCCATTCTGCCACCTCTCCATGCCCCTCCGTGCCTCTGCATCTCCAACCCTCCTACTGATCTGCATAAATGTGGCTCCTTTAAGTCTTTAGTTATTGGACTTCCATACAGTTTGATTTTCTGGTGAATCTGGGTGAAATTTATTTTGTAGTCCAGTTGTAATTTTTTTGCTGTAGTAGTGCACGGAAGCAAAGCATATTTACCTACTCCTCCACCTTGGCTGTGTCTTCCTGGTCTTGAGTTGTATAAGTTCTTTGTATGTTTTGGAGATTAACCCCTTATCAGATGTGTAATTGGCAAATATGGTCTCCCATTCAGTGGACTCCCTTTTCATTTTGTTGATGGTTGCTTTTGCTGTGCAAAATGTTTTAATTTGATATAGTCTTACTTGTTTATTTTTCCTTTGTTTTCCTTGCCTAGGACACAGGTGGCAAACACAAGGTCCATGGGCTGAATCCGGCCTTCCACCTTGTTTCTATCTAGAGGTAGCACCGAGCTCCTTGCCCATAGTTAAGGAGAAGTTACATTTATAAAGTCCTAAAATCACATTTGGCCCTTTGAAGGCAACCGTGAGGCTGATGTGACACCTGGTGAAAATGAGTTTGACACCCCTGCTCTAGGAGATATATTGGCAAAACTATTGCTATGAGAAAAATCCAAGATTTTACTGTTTATGTTTTTTTCAAGGATTTTTAAGTTTTGTGACTTACATATAAGTCTTTAATCTATTTTGAGTTTATTCTTGTGTATGGTGTAAGTTGGTGTTCTAGTCTCTTTTTTTTTTTTTTGCAGGTACCATTCCAGTTTTCCCAACAGCATTTATTGAAAAGACTGTTTTTCCTCCATTGTAGGCTCTCACCTCCTTTGTCAAATATTAATTAACAATAAATGGGTGGGTTTATTTTTAGACTCTATGTTCTGTTCCATTGATCTGTATTCTGGTTCTCATGCTGTTATGATTACAATGGCCTTGAAGTATAGGCCATTGTAATATACTTTGTTTTTCTTTCTCAAGATTGCTGAGACTATTCAGGATCGTTTATGGTTCCATATAAATTTTTGAAATATTTTTTTTACATCTGTGAAATATGCCATTGGTATTTTAATAGGAATTGCATTGAATCTATAGATTTCTTTGGGTAGTATGAATATTTTAATGATGTTAATCCTTCTAATCCATGAACACAGTATATGTTTCCACTTATTTGTATCTTCCTCAGTTTCTTTCTTCAATGCCCTATAATTTTCTGAGGATAGTTCTCTTACTTTCTTGGTTAAATTTATTCCTAGATAGCTTAGTTTTTGTTGTCATAATAGTAAATTGTGTTGTTTTCTCAATTTTTCTTTCTGATAGTTCATTATTGGTGCATAAAATACCATTATTTCTGAATATTAATTTTGTATGCCACTACTTTGCCAAATTATTTTATTAGATCTAATAGTTTTTTGGTGGAGTCTTTAGTGTTTTTTATGTACAGTATCATCTCATCTTTGAATAATGACAGTTTTACTTTCTCTTCTCCAGTTTGGATGCCTTTTCTTTCTTCCTCTTGTGTGACTGCTGTGGCTAGGACTTCCAATACTATGTTGAGAAAAAATGGTGGAAGCAGACATCCCTGTTGTGTTCCTGATCTCAAGAGAAATGCTTTTAGTTTTTGCTCATTAAGTACGATATTGGCTGTAGGTTGTCATATATGGCCTTTATTATGTTGTGGTATGATCCATCTATTCTCCCTTTGCTGTGAATTTTTATCATAAGTGAGCGCTAGACTTTATCAAATGTTTTCTGCATCTATTGATATCGTCATGTTATTTTTGTCTTTCATTTTGTTTATGTGATGGGTTATATTTATTGATTTACAAATATTGTATAAGCTTTCATCCCCATAATAAATCCCACTTGATCATGGTGTGTAATCTTTTTAATATAATACCAGATCTAGTTTATTAATATATTTTTAAAAGATTTTATTTATTTATTTTTAGAGAGAGGGGAAGGGAGGGAGAAAGAGAGGGAGAGAAACAGCAATGTATGTTTGCCTCTCACGTGGCCCTCACTGGGGACCTGGCTTGCAACCGAGGCATGTGCCCTGACTGGGAATCGAACCGGGACCCTTTGGTTCCCAGCCCGCGCTCAATCCACTGAGCTACACCAGCCAGGGCTAGTTTATTAATATTTTGTCAAGGATTTTAGCATCTACTTTCATCAGGAATATTGGCCTATAATGTATTTCCTTGTAGTGTGTTTATCTGGTTTTAAAATTAGAATAATGCTGGCTTCATAAAAAGAACTTGGAATTCTTCCCTCCTCTTGAATGTTTTGGAATAGTTTGAGAAGGATAGGCGTTAGTTGTTCTTTAAATGTTTGGCAAAATTAACATGTGAAGCCATCTGGTCCAGGACTTTTGTTTGCTGGGATTTTTTTTAATGCTCCTTCAATTTCATTAGTTGAATTGGTCTATTCAGGTTTTCTGATCCTTCCTTATTCAGTTTTGAAAGAGAGTATGTTTCTAGGAATTTGTCTATTTCACCCAGGTTTTCCAATTTGTTAGCACATAGTTGTTCACAGAATTTTTTATAATCCTTTGTATTTCTGTGGTAGTAGAGTAAGTTCTCCTCTTTCATTTTTTATTTTATTTATTTGGGCCCTTTATCTTATTTTCTTAATGAGCCTGGTTCAATATTTGTCCATCTTATTTATCTTCTCAAAGAACCAGCTGTTGGTTTCATTGACATTTGGTACTTTTTAAATCCTTATGTCATTTATTTCTGCTTTGATTTTAATTATTTTCTTTGTACTACTTACTCTGAGATTTGTTGTTAATTTTCTAGTTCTGTTAGGTGTAAGGTTAGATTGTTTACTTGAGCTTTCTTGCTTCTTTAGGAGGGCCTGTAATGCTATAAACTTCCCTCATAGAACTCCTTTTGCTGTGTCCCATGTATTTTGGGTTGCTATGTGTTCATTTTCATTTGTTTCCAGGTAACTTTTTATTTCTTCCTTTATCTCATTGTTAACCCATTCATTGTTTAATATGTGGTATTTAGCTACCAGGCATTTGAATGTCTTCCAGTTTTTTCTTGTAGCTGATTTCTAGTTTCATACCATTGTGATCAGAGAAGATGCTTGATATGATTTCAATGTTCTTGAATTTGTTAAAACTTACTTTGTGTTCTAACATGTGGTCTGTCTTTGAGGGTGTTTGATGTGCACTTGAGAAGAATGTATATCCTGCTGCTTTGGAACGAAACCCATCTGATCCAGTTTGTCATGTAAAGTTGCTGTTGCCTTGTTGATTTTTTTGTCTGGGCGAGCTATCCTTTGGTGAAGTGGGGTGTTAAAAATCCCCTACTATGACTGTATTGTTGTTGATCTCTCCCTTAATGTCCACCAAGATTTCCGTTATATACATTTTTGCTCCTATGTTGATTGCATACGCATTCACAAGGGTTATATCCTATTATTAGATCAATTCCTTTCACCCTTCAGTGTTATGTAGTGACCTTCTTTGTCTCTTTTTATGGCCTTTGTTTTGAAGTCTATTTTGTCTTAAAGAAGTACTGCTACCCAAGATTTTTTTTTTTCATTTTAATTTGCATGGAATATTTTTTCCATTCTTTCAGTTTCAGTGTGTGTGCATCTTGTGTTCTGAGGGTTGTCTCTTGTAGACAGCATACATATGGTTCATGTTTTTTTCATCCATTTAGCTACCTTATGTCTTTTGATTGGAACATTTAATCTGTTTCCATTTAAGGTTATTATTGATAGGTGTTTATTTATTGCCATTTCATTCTTTATACCTGTGCCTCCCCCTGCCACCATTGCTTCTTGTGTTAAGCATGTCCTTTAACATTTCTTATAATAATGGTTTGGTGGTTATAACCTCCTTTAGCCTTTTTTTCCCCATCTCAGAAGCTCTTTATTTCAACTTCAGTTTTCAATGATAGACTTGCTGGATAGAGTAGTCTTGGTTGCTGGTCCTTGGTTTTCTTCGCTTTGAATATTTCATGCCAATCCTTTCTGGACTGTATCATTTCTGTTGAAAACAGAACCTGACAACCTTAAGGGAGCTCCTTTGTAGGTAATTAACTGTCCCTTGCTGTCTTTAAGATTCTCTCTTTGTCTTTACCCTTTGCCATTTTAATTATGCTGTGTCTCTGGTGGGTCTCTTTTGGTTCACCTTGATTGGGATTCTCTGTGCTTCCTAAACTTATGTGACTTTTTCCTTCATCAAGTTATGGAAGTTTTCTTCAAATAGGTTCTGTATCACTTATTCACTCTCTTCTTCTGGTACCCCTATGATGTGGATGTTGTTACTTTAATCTTTTTTTAAAAATTCTTTTTCTTTTTGATGCTCTGCTTGGGTGCTTACTGTTATCTTGTTCTGTAAGCTACTGATTCAGTCCTCTGCTTCATCTAAGCTGCTGTTGATTCTTCTAGTGTATTCTTCATTTCAGATATTGTATTCTTCATTTATGACTGATAATATTTTTTGGTTTCTATGTCCTTGTTAATGCTTGCTATCTCTTTGTTTAAGTTTTCACTGAGATTATTTATTCTTCCCTTAAGGTCCTCCTTCAGCATTATTAAAAGCATTGTTTTAAGCTCCGCATCTAGGATTTTGTTTCTTCCATTTCATTTAATTCTATTTCTTGGGATTTTTTTTTCTCTTTTGGGGCATATTTCTTTGTCTCCCTATTTTGTCTCTGTATATTAGTTGGATCTGCTATGACTCTCAAAATCGTTATGATGGCTTTATGATGAAGGTGGCTTGTTGGACTCCCAGATCACCTGAGCTCAGACCTCCAAAATTGTTTCTTGTGGGTTATATGCACTCTCTTGCTGTAGTTGAGTCTTGAATGCTTTTGGAACTTTTGTGGGTGGAGTTAACTCTTTAGGCTTGCTGAGTGCAGTGTAAACCTTGGTCACCATGTATGAGACACTGTACAGGGTCTTTGCCCTGAGGCAAAGTTGTTCTTAGCAGTGTCCAGTGCCTGCCAGAGTCCCCCTTTGGGTGTGCCAATTGTATGGCTTGTTAGGTTGAGTTGTGGGCTGGCCTGAAGCACAACACTCATTATATTGGTCTGGGTCCACTAAGGTGGAGTTCAGGTACAGTTCAATGTCAGACATTGTGTGTAATCCACCTTGAGAGACCTGTCTGAAGATACTACGCAGTTCACTGTTTGTGGCAGCATCTACTGGACCTGGGTGTGTGTGCCAATTTGTTTATGAGTCAACTTCCTTCAGCTTAGAGTTGGGGGAAGGTCTGTAAAAGGACTGAGGCTTCCTGAGGTCTGCCTTCACCTGTCGGCTACTCTTCCTCCCCCTGGTGTTGCCTGGTCTTCCTCCACAGCCTTCTGAAGAAGGACTGTAGGGTGGGCTCAGGCTTGTCATGAACCTCAGCACAAGTTGTAAGCTTGGTAGGGTGGGGGGACCAAGATTGGGAGGACAGTACTAATGTGTCCACTACATGGGTATCACACAGTCAGGCATTCAATGAGAGGAAAGTGGCCCCTGCCTCAGAGCCAAACTAGTCAATCTTCGCCAGATTCTCCAGTTCTAGTTTCCTCTGGAGAGGCTTTCTGCAGCCAGCCATCCCCCCTGTAGGAGCAAGCTCAGTTGCATCGAGCTCAGGAGCACAGATCAAATCAGTTTCCAATTGGAGGTGATGCTGGCCCAGCCTGCAGGAGGGGGTTAAGCGCTTCATCCCAGTCCCAGACAATAGCCTTTGAGGGACACCCACTTTGACTGTGCAAGCTCTGAGCCACTCTCCTTACCCCTAACAGACCTGAGCCCAGCGGGGCAGGGTAGCTGGGACTTGGTGGGGGCTGATCCAAAGAGTTTCTCACTGGGGATCATGCCCAGAAGGCTGTAGGAGGAGAGTGAGCATTTCTTCCCCTTCCAGGGACAGCACAGGCTGAGCTCACAGATGAGACAGAAGTGGCCCCTTCGCAATGTAGCCACACCCTCAGCACCTGCCCCCTGGTTATCAAACAAAGCCTTGCCCAGAAACAGAGTCTGAAAGTCCCAACTCTGAGCAGCACTCGGGCCCCTTTTCACCACTGAACTCAACCATATGGGTTTGCTGAGTATGCAACAGATGGGGTTAGGGTTGCCAGCTGTGCACTTGAGGTGGGGGATACCAGCCCTCTTCCCCAAGCCACACAGTTTATTCATTGTCTGAGTCTTCACCAAAATCCTCCCCAGAAAAAGAGGGCCTTGGAAGTCACCGATGTGTGCAGCCGGCAGACCCCTCTACAGGACCCAAGTACAGTAGCATGGCCTCTTCAGAAGGCAGAGACAGGCAGTGCACTCTCTATGCTGGTGCTATAACAACAAGAGAGCATGCCCCTAGGAAGGTGGCATCTGGGTCTCCCCAGGTAAACTGAGTCCCAAGATTTTCACCGCCAGATGCTATGCAGGCTCTACTTTCCTTCTAATGTTGCTCTGGGATGGGGATACCCCAGGTTCCTGGGGTGAAGGAATTTTGCAGCAACAATATACTTCAGAATTCTTAACTGCAGCACCTGGGTGTAAAGGTTAACCCTTTCCTAGTCTCTGCCTTTCTTACCAGTTTCTATGTGGCTGCTTCTGTAAATCCTTCAGTTGGTTATTCAAGTTGATTGCTTCTTTATAATTCAGCTGTAAATTTGGTTTTGATCCAGGAGCAGGTGAGTGTAGCTTCCATCTACTCTGTAGACATCTTGGAATCTGAATGCTTTATTTTAAAAGCAAAACCCTTGGTCTTTACTAAAAGGTGTACAAAAGGATCCGAAACAGCTCTGTATTTATTGAAACAGTATATAACTTTAAATCTTAAGCCCTGGCTTTAATTACATATCATCAGGTTATTGGATTTAGTTTAGTATTAGTGCAAATTAACCTGCCTCAATAACTTGAAGTACATCACTCTAAATACTTTCCTTTGACAGAATTGTATAATCGTGGCACTACGTAGCTATAGTCTTCATTGTTTACTTCTGAATTAACCTGCCAAATAGAAAAATGCTCTTGATTAAATTTTAAAAGAAAAATAGCACATTTAAACAGTGTAATATGCTAATAATGTTGTATTTTAAGTTATATGTGTATGTTTATGAAAAGAAGATAGAAATATTAAACTGTTAAGTGCAGTTATTTTTAGTAGGTGGGATTGTAGGAAATGTTTAATTTCTTCTTTGTGGTTTTAAAATTATTTTCTATGGTTCCCAAAAGAACAAGTGCTACTTTAACAAACCAGAAAAATAAATAGCAAGCACTAAACATTATTTGAAAAATTTGGCATCAAGTATAAAATTTCAAATTAAATATGTTCAAAATATTTGTTAAAGGCTCCTGTTTGTATTCTTTCTTCTATCATAGACCTAAATGGTCTGCTTAAATAATTTATACATTTATGAAGAGAATATGCTAATTTAATAAAAATTATCTGGTTTTATGGTTTTGAATTTAGGTTGTTATAAATTGGATGACAAGACATTTTTTTAAGATCATTTATTTTTCCTTTATTTTTCTTTGGAAAAATCATGATATAAATACTGGTTTTCAACAAAGATAACAAGTTTAACTGAAAAGAAGAAACCTCTCTACAGTGTTAACTTAATGGAATACATGAATGAATTAATCCGATCATGTCTTCAGTAAATGTTTATTGAGCAGAGAGCATGACGTGATTCTTCTAGGACTGACGACAGAGCTATAAACAATTGTTCACAATTCCTGATCTCACATTCTAGTGGGCCAAATATAAAATCCATAAAAATCTGCATGCTATTAATTCTAGATGCATATATATTTTTTAAAACATCTCTGATATTAAGATGCATCCTATAGCCACTGGTCTGTAGTGGTCACTTCCTGAAACATGTGACTTCAAAGACTTCACAATGGATGTCAAAAGCTTGGAAGAAAATTCTAGAGACAATGTATATCACTCTTTTTTAAACATTTTAACCTAATTTTTCACATTTTTTTGTTGTTGTTCAAGTACAATTGTCTCCATTTTCCTCTCACCACTCACCACCACCCCAGCCACCCCCACTTCCCACCTTTGATCTTACCTTTGGTTTTGTCCATGGGTCCTTTATACATGTTCCTAAAAGACCTTCCCCCTTTACCCCCCATTACCCCCTCCCACCTCCCCTCTGGTTACTGTCAAACTATAACATGTGGGTGTCAAACCAGCACCAGCTGACATTACAGTAAGAAGAGTTGAAAGATGAGAGTAATGACATTCTTTTAACCCCACCAATGGTCAAGCACCACTAGGCCCTTCCCTAAGGTTGAACTGCGTCTCTCTACCAAGTGACTCCTTAATTCTGCTTTGAAGAGGTGGCTTCAAAAAAGCGAAGAAGCAAAAAGACCTATTTTGTATAGCTCCAAAGGGGAGAGCTAGGGCCAGTAGGGCTGGATCTAAGTTTAGCTTAAGGAAGAATGTGCCAAGAACAATGGTCAAAATTTCTCTTCCCTAGGGGACAAAATAAGGTGTCAGTGATGGTCTGGTCCACCTGGGGAAGACAGAGGGAATCAGTCCACCAAAACTAGGTAACAGTGAAATCAAGAGACCATGAAGAGCAGAGCAGAAAGCCAATCAGGCACAAAATTAAGTAAGAAAGAATGGAGTTGCCCCAGTGGAAGCACAAGAAGCAAGTTTCATAGGTGGGGAACTAAGTCAGGGATAGATAATGATGGCAACAACTATTAGGGAAAAGATTGACTGCATAATTTGTAGAACTCAGTGTAAAATGAAAATGTAGAGTCACTTCTTTAAAAAATTATTAAATATTTCAAAACACTACCAGCAGAGTATCAAGTCAAGCATGGGGCCTTTCTAAGCACAAGGCCTTGTGAAATCACCCCTGCACAAAAATGATTCATCACCAGAAACGGGAGTTTTTCTGGGTTTATCATCTTTGGGTGGCGCTTACTTTTTAGCTCATGCAGGAGTAGTGTGGAGACATGGGATGCATTAAAATGACAAGGACAAAGAAGAGAGAGTTTTTCTGAATATCTTTGGAAAGTATGGTTAGAGGAAATGTTCAAAAAGAGGTTGCGTGTTACAAAGAGAATTCAAGCAGGGGGTGGGTATTTAGACTTAAGGATTCCTTCAGACTTGGAGTCTAGAATTCTATGCTAGTTTGGCTGGCCTAAAATTATTTTAAAATGTTCTTTAAACTCTAGGTTTTGTAAGCTTTAAGTTTTCAATATATTCCCGACTCGAATTTTCATTCTCATAATTAGTATATTCTTACTTGTCAGCCAGTTATATCTCAGAGACATTGATGCTATAACACAATATTCCTTGCTGACTTGCTTAACCCTAAAATCAACTCCCAGACAATAGAATTGCAGGTGATAATCTCAGAGACATTTTGAACCTTTTTTTCTCATCTCTGAGATTTCTCATCTCTATTAGAATAGAATACTAGATTCTACTAATTCTACTAGAATTCTATTAGTAGAATTAGATTCTACTAATAGAATACTAGATTCTATTTCTCTGGTCCACTAAATTCAAATTTTCTTTCTCTTCCTTCTATATAAACATCCCCACAATGCTGAGAGCTGATTTTGTTAACCGCTTCTCTTCTCATGGTAGAGTACATAAATCACTTTCATTCCTCCTTCTTCCTAACCTCCCCATGTCCATACTCTTTCCCACATATTTCTGCAGTTCTTCCCACTATTGGTGGAGTACATTTCTCCATATCATTGATGGTGGACTTTACTATGTCAATTTTTTGCTTGTGAAACATGGTTGGGAATGACAATGCTTCCACTTGCCTCTTCACTTCTGTTAGTACCATGTAAAGAACATGTTCCGGGTTAGCTCACTGGTCAAGGGAGATAGGATGAACGACTTGTGGAGCAGACCTATGCCCAAGCTGCAGCTTCGGACTTCTCCTAGTCCAGCCAAGTTTCAATCAGCTGAGCTTAAGAAAACTCATAGGTGTATGAGCAAGAATAAGTAATTATTGTTGTTTTTAGCCATTGGCTTGTTATGCAACATTATGGTAACAAAGACTAACTCATATCTCCCTTAATTCTCTAGCTCTTTCATACTTTTAACCAGTTAAATGATGGTGAACATTGAACTCATTTATCAGAAGGTGGGGAACTAAGAGTATGGTGATTAAGAGTTCAAGTTTTGGAGTAAGTAAGCCTGGATTGAAATCTTAGTACTGACACACCAATCCGTTCTATCTCTAACCTCTTGGCCCTCTTCTGTTGGATGGGGATAAGAAGATGCCTGACTTCTTTAGACTGTTTTGAAGACAAAATGAGATAAGGCACTTAAAAACATAATAATTTTCAACTGCTTTTGAGGTTGGCCTTGAGTAAACAAAGAATGGCCAACCAAGTATGTTTGAAAAGATGTGGCTATTTGAAATAAGAATCACATTATGAGGCTCAAACAATACCTGTTGTCACATCAAACACAAAATGTATCAGCAATGAGAAGGAAAAAAAAGTATCAGGTACAGAGACTCAGGAAGAATATACTCTGATATTTTCTATACAGAGTTCTGTGCTACAGCCGCTACAACAATAGCTAGATCCTATCAATCCACAAGATTTAGCTGAAATGAGAGGTAAAAGAAGAATTTGTTCTAGGATCCACTATAATTTATCATGGCATAAAGACTAAAATGAACAGATGGCCAATTATTTCTGCAACTGCAACAAATGAAGTGTTTTTATTGGGGGAGGGTGAGTTTAGATCAGCTTCCTGCTTCTATACTGATGGCAAAGTCAAATGAAAACTTTGACATGATAGAGGTTAGTAACAACCAACATCCACAATCTGTTCACAGTTCACAAAAATATTGTAATTTTCTTTTGCAATTATTTCTGTTCACTGATTTACCAAGGGCATCTGTACTTTAAACAAGTCTTCAATTTTTTTTTCTGTCAATCATTCTGTCCTAATTGATTTTTGGGACAGTTCAATGAAATAAAGCATGTGAAAAGGACCTTTGCCAAGTGTAAAGGGCTGTACCTGCTGGCTAATTTAGTTTGAATTAAATTGTGTGGGAATTAAACATGCTTCTCTGTTCCATGATAGCAAGTTGTAAGCTGTCAAACATGGGATTAGAATTTGATGACAAAATCAAGGAAAATGAGCAGCTGGCTTGGGTGCTGGGGGTGGGGAAACAGCCTGTCCTTCTAGAACCACGCACTGAGAGGAAAAGAACGGTGGCAAAGATGAGAGCAGAAAAGGCAAAGTGAGATTTGGAAAGGTTTTTCTCCCCAACTGTGTCTCTGCTAGGAAGAGTGACTGCCACTTGATTTTACATGAATGAAAAGAAAATAGAACTTGCTAATTGGACACCAAATGGTTCCTTTTGTTTCTACAGTTTCCATTTCTGTGCAAAGCTCTAAGTCTTAAAGATTTAATCACCAACAAATGACCTAAGCTCAAAATACAGTCTCCTCATTTTCTCTGGCCTCTCCCTGGCACTTTGCACAATGTGGTAGACGATGTGCAGTCCCCAGAGAAATAGCATGAAGAGAAAAATCACCTTGGAAACTTTTTTTCCTCTTGTGGTGACCCAAAGAAATGGGAAAGAGTAGTAGTTGGGGCTATGGGGTCCACTTTTTGTTGGCTCTATGACCATGGACAATTTAGGCTCCTAATCCACTAAAAATGGGCTAACAGTGGTACCTACTTCATGGGAACATTATGAGAATTAATTAAGATAATTAATGAAAAAAAATGTGTTCCAGTACTTGACTGATTGTGTTAATTTAGCATTACTATTGTTATTGTAGTCCATCAGTGGTGAGAAAGAGAGCAGGGTGTCTGGTCTGAGTGGGGCAGAGGGCGAGATGGCAGACATAACTGTGAGCTGATACAAAGAAAAGACAAAAAAATCTCACTAATTAAAACTAATTCAAATTTTGTGAAAATTAAATATCAGATAGGTCTGCATAATTTTATAGTGTAAAGAGTCAAATGCTACATAAATTAATAGCATAAGAAGATTATAGGTAGAGTGATTAAGCCAGTTGGGTTGGGGGATCCTATTTTAAGGACATTAGAATTAGCATGTTTGTCACATGCTGTTGTTATCTGTTTGATCACATAACCTAAGCTCTCTATTTAGCCAAGCAGCCAAGTTAACTTCACTGTATAAACTTAAAAGAGAAAAAATATATTTTTTGACACTTCAGCCTGGGGAATGTTTTTACAAATTTACAGATTTTAGTGCTCTTTTCCTGTACATGTGCCATTTTGTGTAACTGAGCTATGGAAAACAGCATTGTTGAGCTTCTTCTATACAGAACAAGCTTGACAAAGATCAAAATAAATCATTCTCAAAAAATATCCCCAGTGACTACACTGTATGAACCCTTATAAAGTAATTTTAACAAATTATATCCTAGCATATTCATGCAAATAATTTTCAAATATATTAAGGGCCATGGATATTAGTTGGGCTTGAAAGCCAATTAACTCCACTCCCACTCTTTACGAGAAAATGAGCGCCCATTGTTGGTGTCAGATTACTCACGTTGCAAGCCAGAAACAGCACAATCAGATCTGGCTTGACTTTCTGTTTCATCTTCTGCCCATGTGGGCAAAGCTCTTAGTAATCATGGAGAGGTGCCATGCTGAAATGTGTTCATTAGCCTGCCTGCCTGGTGAGTCCTCTGAATTGGTGCCTGTGTCTTGCTGCTGCATTTATTCCTAAAATAACAGTAACACACAGTGATATCAGTCCCAGAAGGAGAGATTCCAGTTGCCCAGGCTGGGAATGAAGATCACTCAGGCCTTGGTCACAAGCCTGATCACTCTCTGGTTCCTCAACGAGCCAGAGGCAAAGGGCCAGGAATGTCATCATCGTTTCTTAGCCAGGGTTCTGCAGTCTATGGCACATAATTGTCGTAGCACTTTGTTTGGGCAATCTCTTTACTCCTGCTGTGAAAATATGCTCCCTTATTCTGCCAGAAATATTTGCTCATGGATTTTCAAAGTAGACTTGAAGAAGACAAAGGAATTTTTCATCAGGATCTTTTTATGTGTTAGACAGTTCCTTTGAACTAGAGAAAAAAATTGAAAAACAATAAAGGAGGAGGCAGGTAAAACAGAAACAGAAAAGATATGAAGGATTAAGCAGCCAAATAATCAGTACTCAATATGATTTCATTTTCTTTATTTATTTTTTTGTGGTTTGGGAAGAGAAAGTATAAAAGGGTGGGGAACAAACAGCATTTGATCCCTCAATGGCTACAGTCAACTGACGATTATTGCCACGAATTCGACACCAAGAGGAATCCCCAGTGTGGCATGTGATGAAGAAGGAAATGTTGCTTAGCACAAACAGCTCGAACGGCAGGTTGTGAAAACAGCGCTGTTGTGGGACCGCAAGGCTGTGAGGCTGCCCACAGGTCAGGAGCCCCGGGGCCAGGCCCCTCGTCAGTCAGCGAGGCAGCCCCACCCTGTGATGGTCTGCTCCACTCCGCCCTGCTCCCTGCTGCTCTGAGACAGTCTATTCCTCTTTGCTACTTTTGTTTCAGCTCTACCTGGGGAAATGCAGTCTTCAATGGAAAGTGTGCTCTCAAATATGATTTTAAACTTCTTGATCTTTGATGTTAAAATTTTTTTTCTTCTTCAAAATGCAGCTCTCCCTTGCAGGACATAATTGTATAGATTATTTTATGGGGGGGAAATCTTCATAGAGCCAGATTAGAAATAGAATGTGCGGGCAAGGGTGGGGAGAAGACCAGAAATAAGGCCCTAAGGATGAATCTTTGAGTCTTCTGCTTTAGGTTATGGCACATACATTGTGCTATACACAATGCAGTGACTGTACCTTTTACATGGAAATGCAGTTCATTGTGAGATTTGTAGATAACCTTTAATTAGTTTATGCAATTAGATATGATATACTTACACCAGTTTCAGAATTAAATATGATAAAAACAAGACTGTTACTGTCAGAGCGTGGGCTGGCTGGCCACTTCAGAGGCTTAGGCAATGCAGCCACTGTGCAGAGGGCACGGGTGTTCCAGAACCCAAGGGTGCCCTGCAACCTCCAACAGGCTCCCATGGATGTGCAGACACTACGCCCAGCGTTGGGAGGCAGGCTGAGGGCTGCAGCATCTCCAGGATGCAGCCTCCCCCCTTCCCACTCCTCTAGACAGTATGAGGACTGCTGGGAAGTCTCCTCAATTGGCCAAGATACTACAGGGGGAGGTTCTTTCATCAAGTGTGGCAAAAGCTAGAAAGATGAATGAATGAGGGCTCAAGTGCACTGAAAGCTGGCAAAATAATTGGATAGAAAAAACAGCTCTCCCCTCCCTATCCTTAAAAGAAATACGGGCCTGAGCGGGAAAGGCAGATGATCTTTGAGACAGGAGTCTCTCAGGTGGTGGCACCTGAATAAATCTCTTTCCTTTGGCACTAGCACCTGTCTCAAACATCTGGCTTTCATATGACAGGCAGCCAGACCTGCATGTTTGGTTACAGTTTTTGGCGACCAAGATGGGGCAGCACAAACCTCGGTGTCAGTAGCCTGAAACACTTGGCTGGTGAAGAGAAATGGATTTCTGGGTAGCAGATGGACTCCAAGACTGGGGAAGTAGAACTGATGTGCACATTGTATGTCCTCTATCCCTGCCACTCGGGCTTTGTGCCACCTGGGTCTGGTTAGGCCCATTTGTTGTACTATTTGGTAGGCTATCCCTCCTTCTTGGGCTTTGAGACATTTGGGCTTTGTGCCACTAGGGCTTCCTGTCATTTGGTTTGGTCAGGACTACTTGTGGTATTGGTTGTCAGGAGATAAGATGCTAGGACTTGTTTGAGAGCACCCATTTGGAATAATGGAATTATGGATCCAACATAGGCTTACATGCTCCCACGTTGTCTGGAATCTTTGGGATCTTTCTATGGTTATGGTTTTGGGTTTGTTCTTTTGTTCCATCAAAGATTGTCCTGTTTTGACTCATGAAGCAAGCCCACTCAGCTGAATTTTAGCAGATTGGTCCACATACACCTCTAATCCAATGACTAAGAAGAGATTGGATTTCTATTGTAATACTGTTTAGCCTATGTATACTTTAGGTTATGAGGGGAAATAGCCCTTAAGTTGTCCCCTAAATTACTACACCATTATATGGTTGGAATTGTTTATCCAATGGTCAAGGAAATGGGACAAAATCCCTTATGTCTAGGCATTCATGTCTATACAATAAGGATATGGTAAGGAAAAAGAATAACTTTTTTGCAGGGAAGGGAATTTGCTTCAAAACTCATCCTTGAGCCCAGCTGGTGTAGCTCAGTGGATTGAGCGTGGGCTGGGAACCAGAGGGTCCCGGTTCGATTCCCAGTCGGGGCACATGCCTGGGTTGCGGGCCAGGTCCCTGGTGAGGGCCATGTGAGAGGCAACCATACATTGCTCTTTCTCCCCTCCCTTCTCCTCTCTCTGAAAATAAATAAATAAAATCTAAAAAAAAAACAAAAACAAAAACAAAAAACACGTCGTCCTTGATAGTACGACATCAAGAGAAAAGGAAAAGATGAGTTTTTTTAATATACTGATCCCAGGAGACCCAGGATTAGCAGCAAGTTTTCCCCAACATCAACCCCCTTCCAAATATCCATGACATAGGGCCCAGAAGGGTGATGGCCCCACTTTTGTATGAGAGAATGGTTTCCATCTTGAAGACCCAGCAGGGCAGCTGATTCGGCCAGGGAGCATCCATATCCAGAGTGGGACAATTCCCTTTGAGATAATACTCTATGGGCAGAATAAACCAGGAAGGCGAGCCCACTGGCCCATACTCCACTTTCCATTTGAGATGTACTAAATTTGAAGAATTCCAACCCCTAATGTAGGGAGGATCCTCAGAAAATTGCAGATCTCATCACTTTCGTTTTTGACCCTCACCCTAACTGGGAAGATGTACAGGCTCTCTTTAACAACCTGCTGATAACAGATGAAACTCAGCTAGCTATAAATAAGGCTAGTGAAGCTGCTCATCGCCTCCCTCAAGACAACCCTAAGGGGACCCCTAACCCACCCAGGGAAATTCCCTTGACAGAGCCCTACCGGAACTCAAATGGCAAGGGCATAGCCTTCCTAGAACATCACAAAATGTTCATATTGGAAGAGCTTGAGAGAGGGCTGTTTAAAAGCGAGAAAGTTGAATGGAAAGGGCCTGAGCATGCCAAAGGCTAGAAAGATGAACGAACAAAAGAGCCTGCCTGTGATATGCACCACTCAACAGAAACCAAACAAAGACCCTTCAGAGTTTTTAGAAAGGATCTATCAGGCCTATTGAAAGCACACTGGTGCTGACACACAGTCACCATAAAATATTCAGATGGTAAACATGACTTCTATTGGGCAAAGTGTTAAGGATATCAGAAGAAAACGTCAACATTTAGACAGAGCATTAGGAATAAATCCCTTTCAGCTGAAAGACATAGCCTTTAAAGTTTACCATGCCTGGGGAAAAAAAAGAAATAACTGCTTTCTTAGAAACAGCGCAGGGAAATCAGGAGAGACAGAACTCAAAAGAAAAAGAAAAGAACTACTAGGTGCCAGTCAATGCACCTATTTTATAGAGGATGGCCATTGGGAAAAGGACAGTCTGGAACTCAAACAGAAAAATTGAAAGGATAAAAACACTCACCAAGAAATATTAGAAAGGATTGATGAATCTCATGACAGATAAGAAGTCCCAAAGGCTCCCCTAGACAGCTTCCAAACTAGTGTATTTCCCCACAGGAGCCATGGACACAATTGACAGCGGAGAACAAGCTAATTGACTTCATTGTAGATATGAGATATACATAATCTGTGCTAAAAACAAAATTAACCCAGAAAAGTTCAGCTGCACAGTCAACTAATGGAGTGACTAGACAATTACAAAAACAGGCATTCCTTTAACCTTTACAATGCCAGGTTTAGGATAAAAAACTTATGTATAATTTTGTCTACATGCCAGACTGCTCCATTCTATTGTCGGGCCAAGAGTTACTTTGTACATTGCATGCACGAATAACTCTCCCCCCTGAGAAGCAGCAATTATGTTAGAAGTCCCACTTGAACATGACACTTTTCAGCTCCAGGTTCTCCTGACTCGCTTGAAAATATCAAGAGGTGGACTCTTCCCACCCGAGATCTGAGTAGGTTGATCAAGACATTTGGGCCACCCAAACCCCAACATTTAAAGCAACAGTGGACTGTAGTTCTCTTCAGAATCTCCCAGAAGATAGGACAGGCACTACTGACATAATAGAAACTACATGTATCTTGGGGGCCACAATCTAACTGGAAGACTGGAAAAAATGAACCACACAATAAAGAAGACCCTGTTGAAAGTATGCCAGGAAACACATTTGAAATGGGACCAGGCACTCCCTACTGCCTTGATCTAGATCAGAGTAGTGCCTCGAAGTGGGTTTAAATTAAGCCATTTTGAAATAGTTTATGGGAGACATTTCCAAGTTTCTGTTTTAGAAACACCCCCTTTAGAACAGGAATCAAAAATCAAACAATATGTACAATATTTAGGGCAAATATTGACAACTTTGCACAAGTTTGCTTATTGCAGGTTTATCTTCCCACCTGATGAGCCCTTACATTCATTCTTGCCAGGAGACCAAGTCTTACTAAAGACCTGGAAGACTCCAGAACCTGAACAGCAGTTAGACAAGCAATGGACTGGTCCCTATAACCTCCAACTGACAATGCAGTCTTCCCTAAAGCTCACAGGAATGAAGCCTTACATCCACTACACATGGATGAAATGGGCCTGAGGAGGACTCAGATCTTGCTGCTGCTGTTGATACTCCAGGAGAAAACTGGACCAGCACTTCCTGAAAGAGATTTAAAATTTCTCTTCCAGAAAAGAACATCACCCCCCAAAGCTAAGTGACAATGTTACTTTTTATTTTATTGTTATTTTTAACACATGATATACATTATGCCCCTACTTGGGCTGATAATGCCTTTGTCTCTATTTCCTAGACGGCAGCCTTCTCAGCAAATTTATCCTGCTGTTAGGTGTACCACCCACAGCCTCACTCAGGATTAGATAGTGGAGATCCCTGAGTCTTTCCGGTTTCTTATTTCATTACAATTCCTTCTGCACCATAGGCATGCCCCTCACTAAATACTTAATTCCTTGTCTACACAATAGGCCTCACTTTGGAAGCCCATCTGCAGCACCACCTGTTGACAGATGAAGCAGTCTACCAGCTTTGCTTGTTCAGCAGTGCTGTCCTCTAGATACTGCGTACGTCACCTTTCAAAGACAACATTTCTCCAAGAATGGCTTCCCTCCATTGACGCCCTTCTTCCTTTAGTAGATAACAAGCCTCTCTGACCTGGGGACAGCTAGCACTATGTTCCTTGACAGCAGGAAGAAATTACAGAAGATGAGACCTCCATCCATTCACCCTTGTAAGATCACAAGGGTCATGAATTTTGAAGGGGGGAATCATTACCATAGGCAGCCATCAGTCAGAGGCTGGGCTGGGCTGGCCACTACACAGGGGTGGGTTGCACTAGAGCTGCATAGAGGATGCTTGTGCACCAGGATCCATAGATTCTCTGAGGACCCCAACCATCGCCCTTGGATGTGCAGGTGCAGTGTCCAGCATTGGGAGGTGGGCTGAGGGCTGTGTCATCTGCAGGCTTCCTGATGTTGGGTACTGCAGCTCCTACCCCTCACTATGGTAGACAATCATGGAGCACTGAGGAGTTTTCCCTCATTGGCCAAGATGAGCAGAGAGTTTCTTATATCGAGCATGCCAAAATTTCTAAAGAAGGATGTACAGAGACTGAGCATACTGAAAGCTAGAAAGATGAATGAACAGGGCTTGGGTGCAGTGAAAGCTAGGAGATAATTGGATAGGGAATAAAACACCCTCCACTCCCTATCCCTTTAAGAACCGTGGGGTTGAACAGGAAGGGGGTTGGTCTTTGAAAGCGGAGTCTGCCGTTCTCCCAGTTTGCAGCACCTGAGTAAACCTCTTTCTTTTTATACCAGGACCTGTCTCATGAATTTGGCTTTTGTTGTGGCAGGTAACCTATGTTTTAGGTTACAAGATGACTAAACTGAGAGTAGCAAAAGGCTTAGGAGAAGTTATTCCTGGAATAACTTTGGGGAAGTTCTTTCCCTTGTATTTCAGCAATTTTGATTTGCCAAACCTCGACCAAGTTGTCAAAAATACGTTGTGATCAAAGCAGGTGAGAGCCCTGCAGGTTTAGTGAGATATACCTATTCATTTCAAAACTTGGAGACAATGAATATGTTTATTCTTGTGTGGATAAGAAGGCTTAATGTCAGCCAAGAGAAAGGAGTTCACTACAAATGTGTTTTGTTCAGCCCATATACTATTCAACATTTTTTAAATGAGAAGTATTTAAAAGTTGGGAGGTTTCACAGAAAAATCCATATTCCTGGCTTCTGATGAAAATCTGTCAATCCTGGGGCTACAGTCCCATATGGAAAAATCTGCAAGAAGCTTCAGAAAGAATATACCCTTTTGGTAGGGCACACCTTCCATCATTCTCTTGTCTAGTGTACCTGGCCCAAAAGAACTCATAATTATTAAGTACAGGGCCACAGTAGCACTGGAATTTATGGCTTCTAATGCAAATGCTCCATAAATAGACTAAAGTTAACTTTTATATAAAGTTATTTTATAGAGAGTGTGAATTATTTTCTGCACATCTTAGCCTGATTTAACAGCCATACAAAGTGAGATTGGGCATGTGTACACATGTACACACACATACACACATGGCATAGTTAAAAGTGCACTAAAATGGGAATGAAAATTATATTTTTCTTCCAGTCCCTGCTCTGTCAGTTGCATGACTTGAATAATGTTTTGTAGTCTCTTCAGGCCTAAGAGACTCGTCTGTAAAACGAACCCAGAGAGCTTCCTAACTTCCCTCCCAATCTAACATTGTATCTTGTTTTTTCCACTTAAAATTATTTAGGAAATTTATTTTGAGACTTTATTGATCCAGTTTGACTTTCTTCAATATTAAAATTCATCCAACCATAGAAATAAAGTGTAAAAAAAGTTATGGTTCAGCATTTTCATTTTATAGATAGGAAAATTTAATGCTTGGAGAGATCACATTAATAAATAACAAAGAAATGTGGCAAGTATAAGCAGAGGTGTTCAAAATGCTATGTCACAGAGAGTCCCAAAGAAATTGGACCCAAAGAGGAACTCACCAAGGCACATCATCATTAAGTTACCCAAAATTAAAGATAGAGAATCTTTTTTTTAAATAATTACTTTATTGTTGTTCGATTACAGTTATTTGCAACGTCTCCCCTCTAAAGATAGAGAATCTTAAAAGCAGCAAGAGAAAAGGAGAGAGTTACCTACAAAGGAATTCCCATAAGACTGTCAGCTGATTTCTCAAAACCGTTCTCTTTACCTTAGAGGCAAGAAGGGGCTGGAAAGAAGTATTCAGAGTCATGAAAAGCAAGGACCTCCATCCAAGAGTACTCTATCCATCAAAGCTATCATTTAGAATGTAAGGGCAGACAAAGTGCTTCCCAGATAAGGTCAAGTTAAAGGAGTTCATCATTACCAAGCCCTTATTATATGAAATGTTAAAGGGACTTATCTATGAAATAGAAGAAGATCAAAATCTATGAACGGTAAAATGACAATGAGCTCACAACTATCAACAACTAAACCTAAAAAAAAAAATAAAACAAAAACTAAGCAAACAACTAGAACATGAACAGAATCAGAGAAATGGACATCACATGGAGGGTTTTCAGTGGGGAGGGGAAGGGGAAGAATGGGGAGAAAGGTATAGGGAAGAAGAAGCATAATTAGTAGGCATAAAACAGATGGGGAGAGGTTAAGAATGGTATAGGAAACAGAGAAGTCAAAGAACTTATATGTACAACCCATAGACATGACCTAAGGGGGGGATTCTGGGGGGTTGGGGGTTGCAGGGCAGAGAGGGGATGAAGGGGGAAAAACTGGGAAAACCATAATAGCATAATCAATAAAATATACTTAAAAAAGAAAGAAAATTCTATGTCAACACATAGAAAAAAGTAGATGTTACCTATTTTATTAAAAGCATCTCCTGATTTTTGCTTGCTCTTTTGCCTCTAGGAAAATATTCTATGAGCCACATGGCTAGAATGCAATTTAACAGTGACCTGACTCAGATCACTGACCCACTGATCCAATCTGGAGTCTTGTAGTGGCTAAGTGTAAAATTAATATTTCCCCAGTTTTTATTGTACTAATCCTTGTATTATTAAGTCCATTAGGCAAACCTTTAAGAGTGAGCACTACTCATCTTTTTTTAAAAATTATTTTATTGTTGTTCAATTACAGTTGTCCACATTTACCCTCCCCCACCCCACCCTAGGTAAACCCACCTCCCTCCCTTGCTTCCCCCTTCCCCCTTGGTTTTGTCCATGTGTCCTTTATAGCAGTTCCTGAATACCCTTGTCCCCATTATCCCCTTCCCCCTCCCCTCTGGTTACTGCAAGAATGTTCTAAATTTCATTGTCTCAGTTCTATTTTGTTTCTCTGCTTGTATTTTGCTTGCTTACCTCACAAGCATCTTGGCTGTGACTGATCTGAATTCCCCGGTAGCTGATCTGGCCTCCGTGCCTTTGCTCCTGAGTCCTCATACGAAACTTTTTAACATTTCATATAGTAGAGGCTGCATGATGATGTACTCCTTGAACTTGACCTTATCTGAGAAGCACTTTATCTGCCCTTCCATTCTAAATGAAAGTTTTGCTGGATAGATTATTCTTGGTTGTAGGC